>DF360755.1:0-25036 GCA_000787875.1 Solanum virginianum | reverse complement strand
TTTGAAGAGTCCGAGCATAATTTTAGCACAAGTATGATGGGATTTTAATGTTTTACTTTGTATTTTTCTTCCAGGTGAATGCATTTAGAGAGCGAAGGGCGCTTGCTCTGTCATTGAATGATACTAAGACTGCTGTAAACACACTTCATCAAATGTTAAATGTCCTTGTGGCAATAATCATATTGATCATCTGGCTCCTTATACTCAGAGTTGCTACGATGCATTTCTTGGTGTTTTTGAGTTCCCAGATTCTTCTGGTAGTATTTATCTTCGGAAACTCAGCCAAGATGACATTTGAGGCAATCATCTTTTTATTTGTGATGCACCCGTTTGATGTAGGTGATCGTGTTGAAGTTGATGGAGTTCAGGCAAGAAATTCTTCTGTTTAAACTGTATATTTGGTTGTGTTCTAACTTGTATACTAAAACATTTATTTGATGATTGTGCTTCAGATGGTAGTCGAAGAGATGAATATACTGACGACAGTTTTCCTAAGATACGATAACCAAAAGATCATATATCCAAATAGCGTCCTATCGACAAAGCCCATAAGTAACTACTACCGCAGTCCAGACATGGGAGATTCAGTCGATTTCTGCATTCATATCTCAACTCCCATGGAAAAAATTGCTATGATGAAAGAGAAAATAACAAGGTATACCTACGATATGTAGATATAGTGATCTCTACAGTACAAAATTCTTATTGTTATTACTGGATATATGGGAAAAAAAGGTGGTTGTTACGGACAAACCTCTCTATAACAACATTTCGTTATAACAGCCAAAAAATATTGAAACAAACGTTGTTGTTATAGAGTGGTTTGACTATATAACTAGTACTAATAGTATATTTGGCTTGGCATGTAATGGCAAAATGCGCGAAAGAAGAGTACTTTTGACATGACAAGTTGTTGATCTTCTTCCATCTTTTTCTCGATTTGTTATGTTTTTGTCTTCTCCACTTGGCAGGTATATTGAGAACAGGAGTGATCATTGGTACCCGGCTCCAATGATTGTGATGAGAGACGTGGTAGACATGAACGCGATAAAATGGTCAGTGTGGCTCTCACACACGATGAATCACCAAGATATGGGAGAGAGATGGGCGAGGAGAGCTCTTCTTATTGAAGAAATGGTAAAAGTATTCAGGGAGCTCGATATCCAGTACCGTATGCTACCTCTTGATGTCAACGTTCATAACCTGCCATCATTATCGTCAACCAGAGCTCCCTCTAACTGGACAACTTGTGCTTAATTGATCGAAAGACGAACAATCACTCACCTTGAGGATCACTAAAGATCATCCAAGATGGTTGAGGTGGTTTTCTGTTTCTAGTCCATACATAGTCAATATGATATATATATTTTTTTTCAGTTAAAATGTTGTTATATAAATATGAAATTACACACTAATTTGATGTCATAGGGCCACTAATTCATTGTTATTAGATGTCATAAGTCCATAAATAGATTGTAATTACTAATTAAATGTTATAAGATTATTGTAATAAGATGTTATTAGTAATGTTTACTTGCATGCAGTAAACAAACTATACTAACAATGGATCTTGAACTCTACTCAACACTTAAAGTTGTGTGGATTCTTGACTTTTGATGCCGCATTCATCTCGGACTCTTAAAAAATATACTACTTTTGAAGAATCTGACATGCACCCATTGATATTTTTGAAGAGTTCGAGCAACACTGCTCAACTCTAAATTTGGTCATGATAGAAAAACTTGTGCAAAGTCAATATATCTATGACCACAAGCTTAGTTGAATAATTTTAACATTAAAAAAGTTAGTTGAATATTTAAATCACTTTAATTATTTAGCTTACCAGACCCATACACCTATAACACTTTTTTTAAAAAATTAATTAAAATTAAAATTGGTGGACCCCTCTTAACCAGCTGGTGAATAAAAGGATAATATATGAGCAAACATAAATTTAACAAAGAAGGAACAACACTAGTTTACTTTCTTGATTTTCCGATGGCTACTCCGGTGAAAGTGTACGGACCAACTTTATCAACAGCAGTTTCAAGAGTTCTAGCTTGTCTTCTTGAAAAAGATGTCCAATTTCAGCTCCTCCCAGTTAACATGGCAAAAGGGGAACACAAGACACCTGACTATCTCAAAATTCAGGCAAGTTTTTTCTTTTTACGGTTGGTCGACTATCTGAACTATTATTCGGATTCATGTTTTCTTTTTACTATTTGTTCTACTCTCACTTTCCTAATTTTTCACCAGCCCTTTGGTCAAGTCCCAGCTTATCAAGATGAGGACATCACTCTGTTTGGTAATTATCACTTCTTGTCCTTCATCTTCCTCATTTTCTGAACCCCTTCTGCTCAGTCCTCTTAATCTTGCAGCAGATAGCCCTGGAAGTATTGGGTTAGTCTAAAAATTGGATCTTTAAACTGCATTTGCCAAGAATAGATAATTTTTATAGTAGTGTACAATTTGGGATCTTGTTCTTTTAACAAAATTTAGATTATTGATGACATGACCTTGGATTGGAGGGTTTGAAGGTCGAGGATTAGGATAAGGGGTGGTAGGTAGCCAAGTATTGTCAGTACTTTTATGTGGGAGAGGCGGGCTGCGTACATCCTACCCTGGGACGGAATGTAGGTCATATTCTGTCGTTGATGATGCGTATTCTAATAAGGAATTTGGCTTTGCAGATTTTTTCCAAACATCATATTATCTGATGATGCTTATTCCTATCTTGATGGAATGTAGGTCTTATATGTTGTTCATTCTTGTTAGACTATATGCAATTTGGGTCTTACATCATTGTTAATGATGCTTATAACTAGTAGGGTCTTACATTGTGGTTCTTGATGCTTATACTAGTATGCGATTTGGGTTGTACATTGTTGTAAATGATGTTTATACTAGTATGGAATTCGGGTCTCACGTTGTTTCTTATGAAGCAACATCGTTGATGATGCCTATACTAGTATGGAATTGGTTCTTGTGTTATTATTCATGATGCTTAGATAAGTAGGAGCCGAGGATCTTTCAGAAACAATCTCTTTACCTCCACGAGGTAGGGGTAAGGTTTGGTTACACTCTTCCCTCCGCAGACTCCACCCGTGGGATTACACTGAGTTTGTTGTTGTTGCTGCTGCTTAGACAAGAATGGAATTCAGGTTTTAATTGTTGTCTTGTCTTTGCTTTTGCTAAATCCAGAATCCAGATCTATAAATAGGTACATATGTGACAAATATCAGAGTCAAGGAAACAAGGGATTATATGGAACAAACCCCTTAGAGAAAGCATCTATAGATCAATGGATAGAGGCAGAAGGACAAAGCTTCAATCCACCAAGTTCAATTCTTGTATTCCAGCTGGCTTTTGCACCACGAATGAAGCTCAAACAAGATGAAAACTTGATCAGACAGAATGAAGAGAAGCTCAAAAAAGTGCTTGATGTGTATGAAAAGAGGCTCGGAGAGAGCCAGTACTTGGCTGGAGATGAATTCACTTTGGCTGATCTCTCTCACCTTCCAAACATCCAGTACTTGGTGAACGGAACAGACAGAGCTGAGCTGTTCACTTCGAGAGAGAACGTTGGAAGGTGGTGGGGTGAGATATCCAGCCGAGAGTCATGGAAGAAGGTAGTTGAAATGCAGAACTCACCCCCTCCTTCCTAGGATATCGTTTGTTTTCACATAAAGTATCATTGTGTTGTTTGCAACATTACAGTTCTATTTTCCCCAGACCCCACTAGTCGTTGTAGACTAGCTACACCCGCACCTGTGGGCTGAATAAACATACTTTTCCAACAATGCATCAAGGTGATTATCCAGTAAACTGTGTAATAAACATCCACAATACGAAGTATTTATAACAAGGACCGTCTTATAAGCATGACAAACAGTCTACACAACTCTCTGTCTGAGAAACAACACTTCTGGAAATCGTTTTGGACTATATCTTACATAAGCTATAACAATGTTTTGATCCACAGAATGAGCTGCAGGTTTGGAACTATATTACAATGGAAAATGAACTATATCTTTTGTTCCTTTTCTTCTGCCAATCAGTTACCTTTTGTTGCGAGATGATGCAGCCATCTTTCTTTCATTATACTCCTTCCATTCTTTCTTGTACCTTTTCTTGTCTTCCAATCCATAGTTTTTATAGACCTGTATGTATGTACAAACAATCAATACTAAACTACAATAACAACATACCAAGTGTAATCCCATAAGTAGGTTTTGGGAAGGATAGAGTGCACATAGACCTTACCCCTACCTTGGGAGGTAGAGAGGTTGTTTCCGATAAGCCCTCAGCTCAATGTCCCTATAAAGCTTGAGCTTAAGTATCCAAAACTAGTTGGGCTGACTATATGAATGTTCACTATCCATATCGCTCATTTGAGGCCCACGGTGCAATGTAACGTAAGAATTAGTTTATCATTCTCAAAATACGATGAATCTTCACATTACAGAATACAAAATGATTGAATTTGAGTGTAGTTACCCTTTTTTCTTGACGAGAAAGATTTCTCCAAGATTCTACAATCATCTTTGTGAATTCCCTCCGTTTCGTAGGATAAAGAGATCTGAACATGGGTAGTTTTTCCACATAGTAGAAGGTGTATCCGCTCCATTTTGGTTTTGGGAGATTAGGGTCTTTGATCTTCTTCGTGCTCCTCCGTCCTCGTTTTTTAGGTACAATCGCGTTGCTAGATGGGGCCTGTTCTTCTGGATGGTAGAGTACTCCATTGAGAACTTCAGATCCCACTTGGACAGACACCAAGTAACCAGACTCAAATTTGCCATAAATTGTCCCTTCTACATTGAAACATGATCCTAAATACACAAGAGAATTCAGAATAGCCAATGTGAGCAACCTTTGGATACCATAAAACAACCAATAAGGTGCACAAAGCATATATACCACATTCACACAATGTCAGAGGGGTCGAGCTTTAAAGAGGTGTGATGCATGCTACTTATATCACAGTTAAAACCACATCTATAGGCTACATGAAGACAACTTCATCGTTGCTCTCTCCTTCAACCATTGAATGATTCAGAAGTATTACTAGAATGTAATAAGTCTGGATTGTTAGCCGTTTATAAGAGAGAAAGATAGGACTATGCGTGAAAATTATTAAAGTTCTAGTAAATATCATGACAAATCGGTTGGCAATGTACAAACTTTTAAAAATAAATAGAAAAAAAAATCTACCCTAATAGTAAAAGATCAAAATCCTTGTCCTAGTTATAAATATTTACAAAATGTAACTAGTTTCCAGACACATGTGTATATATATATTTGTCCTTGGCACGTGAGTCTCCCGTGCTAAATTGTGTAGAACCTTTATATATATACACACACATATATATACACATATACTATTGAAGATTCTTTTGCTAACTTTTCTATTTTGAGAAATATTGAGTGATATAACTATCGGTGTCAAACTTGTCTAGAAATAACTGGTGAGCAATAATCCCATAAAAGGATAGCATGAAAATTCAACAGGAGAAAAATACCATCTCCAAGTTATACACTCGGATTTATTTTACAGATAAATATCTTTATTTCACACTAATTGCATTGCGTTACTATCAATGAGAACTTAACCAAGCAATTATTATAGAAGGATCATATTTAAGTAGATAAAGTTATAGATGTGATATATTCCTTCTTAGAATAATCTGGTTCTATTTAACAAATGATATTATATATTATTACGATAACATTATACAAAAGTAAGCTTCATCTAGCAATGTTTTACTTGCAAAAGTTTGATTGCTAAATTGATGCATAATGATATAATAGCATGATAAAGCGTAGAAAACATAAATAACCAAAAACAAATATGACAAAATAATAATAGTTACATATATAATTCCCTGGCACTAGTATATTTGTAGCAAAAAGAAAGACAAATTAGGATAAGGAGTTGACAAAAATTAGTCTATTGTTTATATTTATAGCAAGAGACAAGTAAGGAATCTAAAAAAGTTATCTTACAAAGTTAATAGGTGGGAAGCTAAATAATATACCAACTCAAAGTGCAATAGTAAATGAAAAGTCAACTTAAAATTAAACATCAGTGCAATGAAAAACTGCAACCATCTTTCTCTTCCTTTTCTTAACTACTCTCTTAATGAATTTGAGTTATGAAAATACAGAGGTGTAAGTTATGGATTTGATGTTTATAATAATAATTATGATGTGATTATTATTTAATATTTAATTCATTAGATATATTTAATTAATTAAATATTTTATAATAGTTTAATTTAGTGTAGGGGCAAAATGGTATTTTAATTTAGTATAGGGGAAAATGATAATCCAACTTTTCTCTAACATTCTTTCCACTTTTTGTTATATATGATTAACTATGAAGGTGAGCCCAGCCCAGTTGCTTGTCTCCACCTCGCTCTTATCTATGTAGTAGAGGTGTTGTTGGACAAGTTATGTATTAAGCCTTGACTTTCTTGTTTGGTGTCTATGTTATGAAAGTATTCTTGTAGCCCTTTTTTCCTTATTGCTACTCTTATTATGTTATTTAATTGCTTCCGCGATCAATGATATGTAATGATATGTTAAGAGGCTTGCTTGGGTTCTCTTCGGGTTCCTCATGCGCCATGTCACGTCTAGGCCCTAGGTTTGGGTCGTGACAATATCAATATGCCATGATAAGCATGATGCATGAATCCAAAAATACTTCATATATATTGGGGATGGGACCGTAACCGACATGAGACCAAGTGAGCTATGCCTTGGAACCCCTTTATCTCCTCCACAATAATAAGAAGTGACCTACTTGCCAAAGGTAGATCTTTAATATACTTCCCCCTTGGGGCATAAACATAATCTTATGTTACGCACATAGTTGGAAGGGAGTATAGATCCTTAGGGATAGTCCACGCCGACATCCAATCCATCGGTGCTAGGTCGTCATCCCATTAGAATACACATATATACATGCTTATAAAAGAGGCATAAGACTTTCAAATAGTTATATGAATTCTTAGGATTAAAGGCCAATCACATTCTTCATACTCATGCATAATAAGCTAAAAAGTCAAAACATTCTTCATGTAATACTTTCATGCATAGAGATAGCTCCTTTAGAGCACCTTCTTGAGAGATGAGTATGGACCCTTGGGGATAGCCCACTCTAACTCAAACCTCAATCGATGCTCCCATAAACATAGTGGTGTAAATACCCATAATTTACTCAATGAGCCATAATCGTAGACATATGTGATCACATTCTTGTCATAGCCAATATCATGTCATCAAACATAATCAGGCTTAACCCGCTTCATAATTTCTATAACATCTTATGTACATGAATGCATATGTCATGAATGTGATGAGAAAGACATGGGTGATATAAATGCAAACTTATTTCAACATGACATTGTAAGATTCAAGTAAAATTATAAGGGAAATTCACATTTATAGCATAATATTGAATACGCATGCATACAACAAGTTTAAAGGGACATGCATATTAATAACTTAATAAATCCAATGTAAATCATCATAATAGAGCTCAAATCACCTTAAATTCTATAGATAAATGTAACCCAAACATTACTTCAATTTAAGGGATCATAACATTTAAAACCCCAATTTAAAGTAAGCTAAGAATTCATTAAAGTTACTTGAAAATAGTTTGGGAATCCTTGATTGAAAGAAATCAAGGATCAAACGCTTATACCTTGACCAATGAAGAAGTTTTCAAGAGAAATTTGAAGGAGACTTGAATTTTCCTTGATCCCCAAGTTGAAAATCTTCAAGAGTTCTTGAGAGGAATTTGAGAGAGTTTTTAGAATGTGACGAGTGAGTTTTGAATGTTTGGAATAGGGTGTAGGTCTTTAGAAGGTCATTAGATAGCATAGCAAATCCTAAAAGACCAATAGAAATAAACAAATTTATGAAAATGTCATTAATGAAACGAAGGGAAAAATTGGTCGGAACCACTTGGCTGAAGGATACATGGCCTGTGTGACGCTACACATTTCGTGTACCTAGCCCGTGAACCAACACTTAGTAAAAATTTAAAAGTTGGAACTTGTCTCAACACTTAAAATTGTTGAGCACCACAGTGAGCACCATGGTTGGCCATATGGCCAGTGAGCCTCACCATGGTTCGAGGGGCTGACCATGGCACCAAGTTTAGCCAAACAACTTCCCACGCCAACCTAGAAGACCCCACTACCACCTATATGGCTCATCACCCTCACCACAGTTCGTGTGGTGAGCCGTGGTGACACACTTGGCCAAAAGTAGTTTCTTCACACCAATATTGAACCACACTTAGGATTTTCTACACCCTTGAAGGCCATACGGCTGGAACGACTGGTCGTACCCCAATAGTTAGGCCAAAAGTGTTCGTTGCAGGACCAAGGCCATCCCACAGTTCATGTAAAGCCACACGGCCTGTATAGGTGCCCATGTGGCAACATAGCATAGGAGGCTTTATGAAAATGGGCATAACTCCCTCATCCAAACTCCAAATGAGGTGAAACTAAGTGCGTTGGACAGCTAATTTGAAGTGCTTTAATTTAGTAGGTTTTCATCCACCTATTTTATTTTGTGCCAAGAGATATTGCCATTTAAAGGTGACCTTTCAATCGGTACTTGTGACAAACTTAGCCAATGAAATTCCTTTGAACTTGGCTCAATGTAGGGGACTCATGATAACCCTATAAGATATAAAGGAGCTTGAATTGAAAGCTTGCAAGATAACTTAGCTTGAGTTTGAAGGTTCCATTCTAATCTCACAAAAATTTTGGGGTATTACACCGGGTCATTACAGTTTGGTTATTGAGTTATATGATATCTACATTGTGAATTACTAGGTTGGGCTAATTTTTATGCAGGTTGTAGTTGTGGAGTTCGATTGGAGAGGTAGGAGTAATCATATTCTGTATTACTTGACTTTGTGTTTAGGAGTTCCCTTGTTGGGTACCATGTGGTTGGTACCCACCCATTGCTTCTACATTTTTGTAGGTTATGTACTCGGATCTTCGTGTTACTCTCTCTTCTCTTCTTATCTGAGGCTTTCTGTGGTGATTTGTGAGGTAGTTATTTGTCATCTCAGCATGTCCTCCTTCTCCTATTTATGATCTTTTTCTACTTTAGAAACAACATGATTTGAGACTTGTATTTTTCATTCAAATCTATTGTAACACATTACAGGCTTATGCACGTGACAACCAAGTTTTTGGAAAATTTTTAATTAAGTTGAGTTTTATCTGCAATTAAACTTTTATTTTCATTATCATTCTGCACTATATCAATATAATTGGATTTTAGGATGACTTATCTTGGTGGGATAAGACGAGTGATGTCACGTCCATTTATGGGGTCGTGACACTACTATTTGAGTTTGACCAAGCTATCATGTCTACTAGTGCCAAAAAAACCCGTCTTGCTAGTTGAAACTAAAACTGGCCAAAAGCAAAAAGAAAAAATAAGCAAAACTACCTCCCTAAAACATCTCTAAAAATTTATTATTTTTTACTTTATTTGAATGTCATTTATTGTACTCCAAATGAAGACAATTTGTAGTTGATGTTTTTTCACCATTCAACTACTTGCAATACCAAATATTAGTAGAGGTTTATAATCAAGTTCATTTACAAAATTATTTTAATATAAAAAGAGCATGCTCATTAAGGGTGGAAATTATTTGTACATCTCAATTGTTTTTAAAAAGTAAAATTTTTTCCTCAACTTTAAACGATGATCTTTCTCCTCTCTATTTGTTATTTGAATTTTAAAAAAGTGTCCATTTTAATCTCTATATCAATATTTATCTCACTATTTTTTTAATTCTATTTTTACTTTTTTAATATCATGATATTTCTATTGTAGTTTGTATTTTTTTGTCACGACCCTGACCTAGGGTCTAGGAGTGACATGACGAATGTAAACCCGAGGGTCCCCAAATAAGCCTCAAAGTATCCATATTCACATCATCAGTTCAGAAGTGTATATAAATAATAAACACATAGTTCTAAGGGATGAGAAAGTAGGATGCACATTATGGAGATATCATAGGGAAGTGGATTAACATGGATTCACATAACACGTAGCACATAAAGACTAAGGGGCAGGTGAGCATGACTCACTCTATGGGGGAAGTTTGAGACTTAGGATCTTCACATTTCCACATCAAAGCATACATGCTTATCATAATTCTCGTAATCAATCCATAATAGCCATATCAAATAGATAACCAAAATCATAACCTCCAAATACAACACATAACATATAGATTCGACAAGAGTCTACAAGAAGTCCAACAATGCCTCTAATCATAAGATGGGATGGGGGCCAAGACATGTCCCCCGCTCACCCTCAAAGTAAAGATAACATAAGCAAAAGCATCATAAGGTAGAGAAATGGTAGCTTGTCCTAGGAAGATAGGACTCACCACAACAAGTATCTCAAATCAAATCTAGTCGTCCAACGGTGGATGAGGTAGTCTCCGGTCCCTACATGGTTAGATCATGTAGGCAAAAGGTATGTGTTAGTACGTTTGAATGTACTAAGTATGCGGGCATGCAATGCATATGATTTATCAAACCTGCATTCAATGTTAGATGACAAGAGCACATAATATAGAAAGAATCATATCCAAAGAAGTGTAGTATAACAATATGCCATGAAATTCATGATGCATGAAATGCAAAATACTCATATTATAGTGGGGATGAGACCTCAACCAACATAACTAAGACCAGGCAAGCTACAACTTAGAATCTCGAGAAAATCCCCTCATCGGTAAAGAGGTGGTCTACTTGCCAAAGGTAAACCATACTTCACCTTATGGACAACCCCATTTCGGATAGGATTTTCACATATAGTATATCATATCATACTTCACCTTATAGGCAACCCCATTTTGTATGAAGCAGCCTTCCTTATGGGCAACCCCATTTCTGATAGTATTTTCACATCTATACTAAGCACATAGTTCAAGCAAAGAGAGAGCCCTCAATCCATCGGTGCTAAGTTGTCATCCCATAAGAATACATATACGTATATATATACACATATTTTCAAAAGAGGCAATAGTCATTTCCAAATCATTTCAATGCATTTTTAGGCTTAAAAGCCAAACACTATTCATGATAACTCATACTTAGGCTCAAATGCCAAACATAGCTTATAGTCATAATGCTGATTCATAGGAATAGCTCATTTACATATATGGAATGGTGCAAGCATCCAAAATGATCAAAGAGACATAATCATAGACATATATGTGATCACATTCTTGTCATAACCATAATCTTAGTCTCCCTAACCTTCAAACCTAAAAAAGATCAAAGAGACATAATCATAGACATATATGTGATCACATTCTTGTCATAACCATAATCTTGTCCAAAATCATATATATAACCATAATTGGGTTTAACCTACTTCATAATTTTCATAAAATTTATTGTTCATGAATGTATATGGTATGGATGATATGGGAATAGCATGGGTAATAGGGATTCAAACTATATTCAACAATACATTATAAGATTCAAATAAAACATAAGTAAAATTTACATTTAATAACATAATATAGACTACCCATGCATAAATCAAACTTTAAAGGGGACATGCACATTCATATCTTCATAAATTCAACGTAAACAATCATAATAGGGGTTAATGTAACTTAACATCATAAATAAAGTACAACCCACACATCAGTTGAATTTAAATAATCGTAATAATGAAAACCTATTTTTAAAGTAAGCTTAAATTCATGAAAAATTCTTGAAAAGATTTGGGTCTCCTTGGTTGAAAGGAACCAAGGATCAAAAGCCACATACCTTACTAATGAAGAAGTTCTAAGAAGAAATTTGAAGGAGAAGGAGTCTTTCCTTGAATCCCAAGCTTAATTCCTACTAGTTCTCTTGAGAGAGTTTTGAGAGGATTTTCAAATGTAAGGAATGAATTTGAGTATTAGGAATAAGGTTTAGGTTATTTGGAGGTCTTAAGATAGCATGGGAAGTCATAAAAGACCCTTAGAAGAAGCCACAATTACATCACGACCATCAATGAAGCAAAAATTACATTCCTTGATAGGGGTCTGTGATAAGGTCTCATGGTCCATGCAAGGTTTCAAGGACCATGAAACCCTCCCGTATAGCTTCATGTAGGCAAATTTCAGAAAACACTACACAGATGGGCTTTACAAAAATGGGCATAACTTCTTGATCCGAACTCCAAATGAGGTGAAATTAGATGCATTGGAATGCTAATTCTAAGATCTTCAATGTGATAGGTCATGGGACACCTAGTTGGTTTTGTTCTAATATATACACCTCTTTTAAGTTAAGCCTTCTATCGGTTCTTGTGAAAAGTTTAACCAATGTAATTCCTTTGAACTTGGCTTGATATAAAAGACCCACGATGGCCTTAAATAACATAAATAAGCTTGAATTGAAGGCTTGGAAGTGAACTTAGCTTGATTTTGAAAATTCTAAACTTAGAAAAATTTGACACGATATCAATATGATTGACTTCACGGGCCGTACCAAGGCAAATGGCTAGTGTACTCCTCCATCCTACTGCACTTAGAAAATTCTTCATGAAAATGTTCCAAAAAGGTGATCCAACACTTAGAAGAATTATACACTAGATAACACATGGAAGGGCCTCACGGGCTATGTGGCACACTACATGGTCTGTGAGAGGGGGTCGTACCAAATGCCTTGGCCACAAATGTTAGGATTTTAAGACTAATGCTACCACATGGCCTACCACACGGTCTATGAAATATCATCAGGCCGTGAGGGGTCTATATATGGTATGCCTTAGTTAAAATTCCATGTTTAGGAGCCAAACACCCCTCTTAAAGCCAAGAGTTACTCTAGGAGCCCCTACACGGGTCGTGTGACCTCACACGGACCATGAAAGCTCCTATGGAGCTTCACTTTGGTCCAAAACTTTTCTGGAACCAAAATTCCAAGCTTTATTGAGGTCGTACAAAGTCTGGGTCCTTACATTTGTTCACCATTTGTATGGATTATTTAATATAGTGGGTAGTAGAGATAACAATCATAAGAGAAAGATCATTTTTATTTGGAATTATTGTCTTACTACTTTTGTCTCTATGCTTATGAGAGGAACACCCATGTTTTTCAATTTCATCTTTCATTCATATTATTAAAAGAGCTCATACATTGTATTATGTCTTGACAACAGACAAGGATATTGAGTCTCCCTAACCTTCAAACCTAAAAAAACTTAAAATCCACTTTTTCTTAACCTAAAATAAGAACACAATACACTGCAAGAGAATAGGTGATTAGCTATCGATTTTAGTTACAAAATTCAAATTTCAAGTTAATTACATCATTAGCATAGGATTTACCTAGGAATTTTGTTAATTAAGCTATGATTTATGTCTGTAGCTAAAAACCTATTCTCTTGTGTAGTAACTTAGATGCTCCTTTTTGCTTAGACTTGGAGGTTGTTCCCCCTAGCTAGTAGAAGATGGGTACATTGAAAGAAAAGGACGAGGTAACTTTGGCCTTCAGAGATTGTTATTGTTATTGTATGAAGATTACCACTTTTGCATCCTTTTGGACCATTATCTTTATTCTGGTTTCTCTCATAATTCTAGAGTGTTTTCTAATTCTTGGGAGTCTACATTTTCCTCCAATTATGGAACTACTTGGGGATGGAGGGGGAGGGAAGTGAACTAAGGTCCTTGGTGGCACTAGGGATGACAAGGCCTCAGTTTTAGGAACTAGTACTTGGTTTCCCTCCTTTTTGCTTAGATGGATTACTATGGAGATGATGTGAAGATTCTCTTGCACACCTAGATGAACATTCCAGGGCTGAAGTTTGCTTCTAGTACCTAAGGAGGGGGGAATAAAGGGGGAGGATGGTGGGAAAGGGAGGGTTTCTTAGCTGAATATCTGGTTCAATAGGTTGAACATAGGGTTCTCCCAAGTGGGGAACAAATAAAAAGGAAGGTAAAGGAATGAGAAATTCATAGGTTGTTATACAATCGTCAACAACCGTAGTTGAATTTAGTATGTCTCCATTACTAGACCCATCCCCTCTAAGACTACTTGAGAAAGAAAAGTTAGGTTTTGGACAACTATTACTATCTCATGGTCATTCACCAATGCCATGAAGGATAAGGCATGTCCCTATAGTGTCAGCTCTATCCAAAACTGTGGTATTGAATTTGGTGTTAGAGCATGAGTTGTATAAAAGGTGGTTTCCTCGATTGTCACTGGAAAGGTCAGGAGAGGCGGAAGCGTAAGTGGGAATAGAGGTTAGAAGTCCATTATGTTGTGTATGTATTTATTTTGTTGGTTACCTGGTGGATGTGTAAATAGCAAGGGTCGCATTGCAGTCCTCCTTTATTGAGTTGTAAGGGAGATGTTGGCATTATGTGGCTTTATGGGAATTTTGATACTCATAGAACTAATTTAGATGGGTCCTTTATTGATAATATTATTTTCCACAGTAGAAGGAGTAAGTACAAGGAATATTTGAAATTAAATTTGTCCTTATATTTAAAGCATTGTTCAAATTTGAAAAGTTACTTTTTTAATTGGTGTTTACTATGTTGGTATTTTTTCCCAAGATGGAGTTCTTTTCTTCCTATCTTTTTCGGTCTTTTCCATATCTTTACATCTAGTTTGAGTGGCCCTTGGGATGTCCACGTGGGCTTGGAGTTCTATTTGGAGTAGTTTGTGGGAGGTAATAATTTTGGGTTATCTTTTGATAGGATTTTAGATAGATTGCCATTGTGGATTAGGGGGTATTCATTAATGGTTAGAGGTGATGTGCTGATATTTAGGGTGAGCGGGGTAAGTGTTTTCTTGGATGACGTGCTTGGCGTATGAGGTACAATTATAGCCACCTCACTTCTTGGAGTGAGATTAACATTATTTTAATTTTTTATTTTTTTAATTCATTTCTGTCTCTGGATTTTTGACATCATCCCTTGCAGCATCATTTGACATAATTCGTTGACTTCCATGGTTTGTTGATTTGTTAGGGCGTTTTGAAGAATTTAGTATATATTTTTTCCCTTTTTGGGTGTATCTATTATGAGATGTTGTTTTCCTATATTTGTAGATTTTTGAGTCTAGGAACTTACTTGTAGTAGAATCAAAAAAATTAACACTAATACCTATCTCAGTTTCCTTTGTTGCTAAGAGTTGTCATTTCCTTTAGGTCCATTTCCTTTGTGATAGCCCCTGGCTACCATGGCATTTCATTGCTTCCATTGCTTGTGCCTTGTGGATGCATATCTGGATGGATTGTTTCTATTGGACAATTCTCCAGACTGTGTTACTATTGGTACACCCGACGTCAGTTTGTCTTAGCACTCCACAGGTTGTGCAGAGAATGCTCTGGCCTTCATACACCAGTGCTTATAGATGGTGGCCTATGGTGATGTGCTTCTTGATTGGTATACCATGGGAACCTCCACGCAAATGTAGGCATAGCACAAATGTAGTGTCAATGATGTACTAATGTTCGTCTTCACTAATCTTCCTAACTTTTGGACCACTCTAGCTAAGATACCATGGTCGTAGAATTTCATTTGTAGTTCCAATAGTCTCACGCTTATGGCAAAGTAGGTTTCCTTTACTTTTAGAGATAACAAAATTTGGGTGTCGTCTATTTAACGATGAGAAGTATATAAGGTATCTCCTTGATAGAAAGAAAATATCTCCTTGTTGATCATCATTTGAACTTTAATTTCACAAACAATAGTTTTGCTTCTATTAAGAACAACCATCATGTCGTTTTACACCCAATGGGGGCGTATTCGAAATGAAACATCATGACATGATCACAGATAGATCCGAAATTTAAATTTTATGAGTTTACCTTTTCAGATTGTTAACAAGTATTGATCACTCCAAATATTTTCAAAGATATGTGTTCATACCTAATATTAATTGTATTTTTAAAAGATTTTTCACAGAAATTTGTACTCCATATTAAACGTATTAGATTCAGATGAACCTGATAGCATAACATCCTCAGCTTCTTTGGATATGCTTCTAGCTAGTACATACCCATAGTCACATAAAAATCATCATTTGTTTGTGATATAATTATTTCAAATGATGTCTCCCTGCTCTATACCTTATATAATATCACCATCTCCATAGATTATTAGATATAGTGGGTATGTTGGGACTTGTGACTTGTTTTTCCATTATGACTTGTGAGAAAAACACCAAATCCATACCACTAAAAGAGCTCATGCCTTATATTATGTTTTAACATATAAGGACATTGAGTCTCCCCAAACTTCAAACCTAAAAAATCTTAAAACCCACTTTTGCTTACTCTAAAACTAGAACACAATACACTATAAGAGAATAGGTTATTAGCTACTAATTTTAGCTAAAGAACTCAAATTTAAGCTTATTACATCATTACCGTCAAATTTAGCTTGGAATTTTATCATTTAGCTAATTTATATCTATAGCTAATTGTCTGTTCTCTTGTGTAGTCATATACATGCCCTTTTTTGCTTAGTCTTGGGGGTTATTCCCCCCCAGTAGAAGATAGGTACACCGAAAGAAAAGGACATGATGACTTTGGCCTCTGGATATTATTGTTTTATTTTATGACAAATGAATTGCTGCTAGATGCTTCACCTCGATGGTATCTCCCAAAATTCTTGTTGGAGTTGTTGGTAAAAGATAGACCACCAAAAGTATAATAATTAAGCTATTAAAAAGGCATTGATGAAGAATGAACTTGACAATTATTGTTGTAAGAAAGTATATTATTAATGATGTTAGAAGGAATTGTTGTTCTAGTCTTAGGCGTAAGGGTGACAATTTGAATGCCATTGATACTATGGTGATGACGATCCACTGGACTCTCACTGTTCCAACGACAGAAATACTTTTGAGCATGACTAGACACTTGAGTTGGTGTATTTGAAACAACAAAGTACCTTAAGATGCTCTTCCAATTTCCTTTCCCAAAGCTGTTTAGTCTCATAAGAAACAACCTACATATATCATGTTACGTGGTCAAATTATTGAAAAAAATAGTTAATTGAAATAAATTTTATAACAAAAAATTAATCCAAAGTAATTAAGTTTATATGCATCGATCAACAAGCTAAAGTCAATTTTACATATTGCAGTAGGTGATTTAAAAATTTTATTTCAAGATTCATCGAAAATGAGGATTAGACTTTCATTACATATAAAAATTGAAAGTATTAGTGATATCAACATGCAGACAATAGAAGTAAACGAAATCAATCGCAAACAAAAAACAAAATTTTTGATGGAAGAATATTTTTTAATTAATGTATATATCAATATTATCAATTTTTTTTTTACTTTAAGAACAAAATTGAAGAGGTCAAAAGTGTGCATGTGTGCGGAGGAAGGAGGGAGTAATAAAAGAACTAAAATGAATTAAAACCTCACTTGCTATAAGCAAAACCACGAAACTCAAAACTACAAAAATTGAATCTAGCATGCGAAAAAAAACATGAAAGTATGTGTGAAAATACAAATATAAAGGTTTAGATCTAGTTGTTGAGGTAACAAATAGTCACAACTTTAAAAAAGAATAAAAAGAGAGGGAATTCTATTTAGTTACTGATGTTCTCCTTCAGTCCATGGAATTCCCCTTGGCCGACGACGTGAACGACTATTTTTGACTTGAGGGAGACGCCATTGAGTGATGAGTTATCTTTCTCTATCATTGGGTGATGCTGCTGATGATCTTTATCACGATGATGATCAATAGTAACAACAACAATACCATTGTTATTTGTAGAATTTGCCATTTCAACGTCTTTGAAGAGGGTGATGTACTGATTTTTAATTGCCTCCAAGGACTTATGGGAAAATTTTCAAGCAACAAATTCGAATAATGTTTGAGAATCTAGATTATTGTACCTAGAAAAAGCATTTTCAAAATACTGTATCTCTTCAGAAGTCCATCGATCTGCTTATCCAAAAACTTCACGATTATCATGAGACGATGCACCAAACGATGATGCGTGGGCTCTTGAGGATTTAAATTTTCAAATCATTCAGGCCAGTCTATTTTTTTGGGGCTGTAGGGGGTAGGCGGTATTCACTAGTGTGTACATGAGTGGCTTAGAGTGTTTGTGTTAAGTCGTCTGATAGCGTCTTTTTATAGTTGAAAAGAATAGTTTAAAGGACCGAAAATTAATGCACAAGGATGACAAGAATACACCCTTTTATCAATCTTTGAATGGATACTTTTATAATAATTAAATGAAAAAAATATTTTGAGTTGACTCAATTAAACAAAGTGTTTATGATACTAAGAGGGTGTCCATTGAAAAATATTTGATGTTAAAATGTATTAATTCATTTTTTCCTTCTTTATTAGTTACTTCATATATTTCATCAAAGAAAAGGTTAAAGTAAATTACAAACTACTATTTGAGTTTGACCAAACTATCAAGTCCACTAGTGCCAAAAACAAACTACCTTGCTAGTTGAAACTAAAACACGCCAAAAGCAAAAAGAAAAAAGAAGCAAAACTGCCTCCTTGAAAACATGCCTAAAAATTAATTATTTTTTACTTTCTTTGAATGTCATTTATTGTACTCCAAAGGAAGACACTTCGTAGTTGATGTTTTTTCACTTGTCAACTACTTGCAGTACAAAATGTTAGTAGTACAGGTTTATAATCAAGTTTATTTACAAAATTAGTTTTAATTTTAAAAGAGCATGCTCATTAAGGGTGAAAATTATTTGTACATCTAAATTTTGTTTTAAAATTTAAATTCTTTCCTACACTTTGAACGATGATATTTCTCCTCTTTATTTGTTATTTGGTTTTTAAAAAGTGTCCATTTTAATCTCTATATTCATATTTATTTCACTATTTTTTAATTCTATTTTTGATTTTTTAATATCATGATATTTCTACCATAGTTGGTGTTTTTTAACCATCTCTATGGGTTATTTGATATAGTAAGTATGTAAAAATAACAATCATAAGAGAAAACTCATTTTTATTTGGAACTATTGTCCTACTTCTTTTGTCTTTATGACTTGTGAGAGCAACACCCAAGTTTTTTAATTTCATATTTTATTCATACTATTAAAGAGTTCATACATTATATTATGTCTTGACAACATACAAGGACATTGAGTCTCCCAACAATCAAACCTTAAAAAAATTTAAACTTTATTTTTTCTTACTCCAAAATGAGAACACAATATACAGCAAGAGAATAGGCTATTAGCTAGCTATTTTAGCTAGAGAACTTAAATTTCAAGTAAATTACGTCATTAGCATAGGATTTAGCTAGGAATTTTATTAATTTAGCTATCATTTATGTTTGTAGCTAAACACCTATTCTCTTGCATAGTGACTTAGATGCTCCTTTTTGCTTACACTTTGGGGGTTATTCCCCCTTAGTAGAAGATAGGTACATCGAAAGAAAAGGATAAGGTGACCTTGGCCTTCAGAGATTGTTGTTGTTATTATATGAAGATCACCACTTTTGTATCCTTTAGGACCTATACTTATTTAGGTTTCTCTCACGATTCTAGATTGTTTTCTAGTTCTTGGGAGTCTACATTTTCCTCCAATTCTGGAACTACTTGGAGACGGAGGGAGAGGGGAGTGAACTAAGGTCCTTGGTGGTACTTTAGATGACAACACCACATTTTTGGTAATTAGTACTTGGTATACCCCCTTTGTGCTTGGATGGATTACTGTGGAGAAGATGTGAGGATTCTCTTGTACACCCAAATGAATATTCCATAGGTTGAAGTTTGATTCTAGGACATGAGGGGGGAATAAGGAGGGAGGATGGTGGGAAAGGGAGGTGTTCTTAGTTGATATCTGGTTCAATATGTTGAACAAAGGGATCTCCCATGTAGGGAACTGATAAAAAAGAAGGTAAGGGAATGAGAAATTCAAATGTTGTTATGGGGTCATCAATAAACATAGCTGATTGTTGTATATCTCCATTGCTAGCTTATTGTCACTCCCCAAATCCCGTTAAGGCGAACCAGTACCCATAGCCGATAAGGCTCGAGAGAACCAACCTGTACCCATGTACTTTCTATACATATTAGAAGGTGTTTCTACACTCAACATGCCTTTAAGGAGGTAAACAGTAATAACAAGACAAAAGGAAATGCATATGTGTACCCCTGCACTTTCTATATATATCAGAAGGCATTTCTACACTCATCATGCCTTTAAAAAGGTAAACAGTAACAACAAGACAAAAGGAAATGCATATGTCTAGGTCGTTGGGGCCACGTTGTCTAAAGTATGAGACATGACCACACTTTAATTTACATATTCTACAAAGCCTTTAAATAAGGACAAGTATCTAATAAGGCTCAGGACAGCCCTGCCTTGACTAACTGTACAACACAAAAATATAAGTTCTAGACATGCAAAGCCCCGAATCAACTTGGAGCTTGGTAACCACAGTTGGATATCTTGTATTCCTACTGGGGAGATCTATCAGCACCTATACCTGTAGCATTAAATGCAGGTCCTCTATAAGGGACGTCAGTACGAGATAATGTATTGAATATGTAAGGTAGGAAATATTTTATATAAAATAACAACTCAAATGAAACTATGCATTGATGTATGATAAGAGACCACCCTTTAGTTATATTGTGGGATCATGTACTTTATATTCTTTATATCACTTTACTTTTACTGTAAAATTTGTGCACAGTATGTACTATAAATGACCTACTGATCAGAGGTAAACTATATCGGGATCATCCTTGGGTAGGCTCTTCCTTAGCCCTTCGGGCTACCCCCCGTGATAGGATCATCCCTGGCTAGGTGATTCTTCCATCCCTCGGGCTACCATCTATCTATAAGCAATATACATTACCTTTCAATTACCTTTGAGATAGTTCTTATGGTGGTCACAATATTGGAGCTGTAGAACTATGTAGGCAGCATGTGACATGTAGATAACCATACAAGATAATATGACAATGAAAAGAGTATGTTACACAAATAATAAAATGCGTATGAGATGAAACAACTCGTGAAATTTATTTGGCAACAAGAACCCATGTAACTTGGTATCCACGTATATATGTAGATTTGAAGGTAACTATGCAAGAGGACATATGAACATGTGAAAGAGTGGAGACATAATTAATAGTTATGTTGGAGTTGGTAAGTGTCTTTATGTGCCAAGGAAGAATCTAGATTTCATGCCAAGTAATACGAAATCAAGTATTAATAGTTGTGTCGGAGTTGGTAAGTGCCTTTATGTGCCAAGGAAGAATCTAGATTTCATGCCGAGTAATACGAAATCAAGTAGCCTTACATACCTCGTTGTATGACCTTGCTATTACCTCGAGATAACCTTTCCTTCCTTTAATTATTTATCTATAATATAGTAGGTGATAAAACTAGCATTAGAAGCCAATAGATACATCTTGGCAGCCTAATTTCACATAAAAACAACACACGGGCAGCAAACGGATAATTACAAACCCGAGCGTATTCTTTCAACCTTTTTACCCCTAATTGTATTTTCTAATACACATTCTCATATACACAACATGTGCAGCCTGTTTTAGTGCTATAACAGCCTACAAAATAGAACACATAATAATTCTACACAACATATAAATGGGCGGCATAACGTTACATCCCTTCGCTACATTACGACGTCGACAATTCCAAACCTATCCCAACTTTAACCAAACTGTCCTCAACACATTTATACATATTAACACCTTAGAATAGTCTCAGAACAGTGCCAAATCAGTCATTAAGGATGGGAGGCAATAGCCTTCTATCCATCAGTCCACAAGTTTCAATAAAGAACACAATTGTGGTATTATATAAGGACTCACTTTTATGGACTGTAAAAGTAGTGAAACAGCCTTGTTATACAACTACCAAACCAACCTTTGTTAAAGACATAAGTTTTACTTCATAGCATAGCCAACCAAGAAGAGAAAAACCTTTTAATTAACAAGAAAAAATGCACAACAACGTTTCTAACATATGTTGTCCAACAATTTCAGCATCAACATAACCAACATAGCCTCCTGCTTGTCATGGAATAAGTATAACAAATATATGTATATTTCAACTTACCTTATGTCTCAAGACTAAGGTCTCCTTCAAGAACCCTAGAGGGTTCTTTTAGCTACCTTTTGAAGTGAATAAAGGAGAGAAAAGAGTTTCTTAGAAAGCTGAAAATTTGTTCCAACGTTAAAATGAATGTAGGTGTTGTTTTGAGCCCTTTTTAAAAGGCCTCTTGGCCGACTTACTCCTAAGTTTTTGACTATATATTAGCATGTATTAGGCTAGTGATGCAGCAGCTTAACCATTACAATTGGGCCTAAATGGGTCACCAAGTTGATGGGCCTTGGCTGCCCATTTTCCAAATTCCCCTTCACCTAATTTTGGCCCAATTAGTCAAGTGGATTATAATGTATTTGGTCCATCTTTATATTCTCCTTGGACTGAAAATAGAGTCCATTTATGATGCTAAGACATAGGCTAAAGTTGCACCCTTAACATGAACTTTATTCATAATTGGACTTGGACAAATTCAACATCGGGCCTCGTCTCCGTTTAGCTAGCAAATTTAAGCTAAGTAAGTAGGTGACTCACCTGCTAGCTTCCTAAGTCCTATAAGCACCTCAATTCTCCCTCTATGTTTAATGTGGTAATCTCCTCAATTTGACACAAAACATATATACACTCGACCCTCTTAAGCATTAGATACACATATCACCCTCTAACGCGAGATTTAAGCACTTTAAAAAATTGGCGCTAATTTGAAAGTCCATATCATGTTTCATGTGCATAGTACTCATCTATGTAATGTGTGGGGTGTTACACTTATCCCCTCTTAGAACAATTGAGCAAGAAAGGTTGGGTTTTGGACAACTATTACTATCTCATGATTGTTCACCAATGCCGTGAAGGATAAGGCATGGCCCTATAGTGCCAGCTCCATCTAAGACTGTGGTATTTAATTTGGTGTTGGCGTATGAGTTTTATAAAAGGTGGTTTCCTCGACTATTACTGCAAAGGTTGGGAGAGGTGGAATGGAAGTGGGAATGGAGGTTGGGAGTCCATTGCATTATATATTTATTTCATAGGTTCCTTTTATGGACGTGTTCATAGTGAGGGTCACATTGCATTCCTCATTTATTGAGCGGTAAAGGGGGATCTCGGTATTATATGGCTTTATGGGAAGTTTGATACTGGTTGAACTGATTTGGATAGGTCCTTTATTGATAATATTTTTTCCGCAGAAAAGGGAGTAGTGCTAGGAATATTTGAAATTAAATTTGTCCTTATATTTAAAGCATTGTTCGGATTTGGAAAGTTACTTTTTTAATTGGTGTTACTATGTTTGTATGTTTTCCCAAGCTAGAGTTCTTTTCCTTTTGATCTTTTTCAAACTTCTCCATATCTTTACATCTAGTTTGAGTGGCCCTTGGAATGTCCACATGGGCAAGGAGTTCTATTTGGAGTAGTCTGTGGGCGGTAATAATTTTGGGTTATCTTTTAATAGGATTTTAGATAGATTTTCGTTGTGGATTAGAGGGTATTCGTTAATGGTTAAAAGTGATGTGTAGGTATCTAGGGTGAGCGAGGTAAGAGTTTCTTTAGATGGCGTGCTTAGTGTGTGAGCTAGGATATTAGCCGCCTCACTTCTAGAATGAGATTAACATTATTATTTATTTTTATTCTTATTTTTATTTATTTTGGTTTTGGTATTTTGGACGTCATTCCTTGCTACATCATTTGACTTAATTCATTGACACCATGGTTTGTTGATTTCTCAGGGTGTTTTGAAGAATTTGGTATATATTGTTGCCGGTTTTGGGTGTCTCTATTCTAAGATATTGTTTCCTATTTTTGTAGATTTTTTAGTCTAGGAACTTATTTATAGTAGCATCAAATAAATTAACACTAATACTATCTTAGTTTCCTTTGTTATTAGGAGTTGTCATTTTCCTTAGTTCCGTTTCCTTTGTGATAGCCCCTGGATACCGTGGCATTTCATTGGTTTCGTTGTTTGTGCCTTCTAGCCGCATATCGGGGTGGATGGTTCCGATTGGAAATTCTCAAGGTTGTATTCCTATAGGTACACTCGACATCAGTAATTCCAAGCACTCCACTGGTTGTGCATAGGATGCTCGGGCCTTCATATGCTACTGCATATAGATAGTGGCCTATGGTGATGCGCTTCTTGATTTGTATACCTACGGGTACCTCCACACAAATATGGGCATAACACCTACGTAACGTCGATGATGTATAAATATTTCTCTTCACTAATCTTCCCAACTTTTGGTTTACTCTGGCTAAGATACCATAGTCGTAAAATTCCGTTGGTAGTACCAGCAGTCTCACCCTTATGGCAGAGTAGGTTTCCTTAGCTTCAGAGGTTAAGAAATGTGGGTACCATCGATTTTCCGATATAAAGTATACAACATATCTCCTTGATAGAAAGCAAATATCTCTTTATTGATGAAGCAACCCCAAAAAGTGCCCAAAAATGTGCCTCGGAAGTGCCCATATCATAATTTTCACATATCTTAAAACTCGTGCATGACAACAAAAATCCGACTTCATATTCTTGTTCAGGGGAAAAATTGAGTGGAAAATGGGTATAACCCCAATTTTAGTAGACCTGTAGCGAAAAATGAATTTCGCCAATTTTGCAATTACAGTAGCAGTCCGCGACTACTCCGCAATATGGACCTATCACGGAGCAATGTATTTTGTTGTCAGTTTTCTAATCTCAGTCTAAAGTTTTGGGATCTTGGGCCTAAGACTTCTTATGCGTAAAAACACCTATATTTAGCCATATTTCAACACCATATCATACAAGATATTCTCCAATACTCGCTCAAACACTTAGACAAATATTTCACTCAAAATTCAAGTGTCAAATCTCATTTCGGATCTAAGGATTTCATTCAAGCTTCAAATCTTCTTCAAGAAAATCTCCAAAGTTGAGGTATGTGGGTTTCAATCATTGGGTCCTCTCACTCATGGTGCC
>DF360756.1:7520-33398 GCA_000787875.1 Solanum virginianum | reverse complement strand
AATTCTATGCAGGTTATAGTTGTGGAGGTAGGTTGGGATGAAAGGAGTTTGTGTATTCTATTATACTTGCTTTGTTTTGTTATTTGACTTGCTGGGTACCGTGTGGTTGGTACTCACCCCTTACTTCTATATTTTTGTAGGTTATGCACTCGAATCTTTGTGATACTCTCAGTCTTCTCCATTTATCCGAGGCTTTTTATGGAGATTAGTGAGGTAGCTATTTATCATCTCAATGAGCCTCATCCTCCTAATTATGATCTTGTTCTACTATAGAGACAACATCATTAGCGGCTTGTGCATGTGATAACCTGATTTTGGGGGATTTTAATTAAGTTTACTTATTATTCGTAGTTAAAATTTTTACTTTATATTATGCTTTCGCATTTTATATTATAAATGAATTTTAGGCTGACTTGTCTTTGTGGGATAAGACGAGTGCCACACGTCTATTTTTGGGTCGTGGCAGATGGTATCATAGCCCCAGGTTCATAGGTCTCACGTATGAACAAGCTGAGTCTAGTAGAGTCTCGAGGATCGCTATGGAGATGTCTATACATATCTTCGAGAGGCTATGAAGATTATTAGGAAACTTTCTTTTGTTTATCCTTTCTCCATTGTGTATCCTTGATTCAGTGTGATTCTTACCACTTTATTTTATTTCTCTCACTTGTAGAGATGATTCGTGCTTGGTTCTTTATATGAGTAGTTGGTTGGTTGTATATGACTTGAATACTAGATCTGGTACTAAAGTGTAAGTGATATACTTATAAGAATTAAAGTGTTTGATGATTAGAAAATATTAAGTAAGGTGATGACTCGATGATGCACTTTGAGGATATTTGAGTGATGAGGTCAAACAATGAATGGAGGGATTCCAAGAATGTGTTGTGCTTTTGGGTTAGTTACCCAGCTACACAAGCAGTATTGAGGTGGTATATACGATATCGAAAATAGTGAATAAATTAAAGGTGGAATGTTCAAGGGATAGCTAGATAATAAATTAGGTAAATCTGTAAATTTCTATTACTAAAGTCGTCATGATATTTATGGATCTCTTAGAAAATGATAAGAATGATGTTGTGCCAATTGAGGTCAAAATCTCTACTATGATTTCATAGATCAAGTGGATATCAAGAAGGGCCATGATACGACTATCACACGTTACCGATGCTTACTTGTTAGAGTTATGGACTGTGTTATTTTTGCTTGCGACTAAATTTATGAAGAAAAAAATGTATTACTTAGGCTAGAGTCATGATGGATGCAACTATTGGATGGTAGAAGTATGCGTGCTATTTTGGTACTACTTTCTTGATAGGTGCGATGAGTTCTAGTGGTGGATCTAATGGACTTTCATGATATAGTGTTAATGATATATGAAAATAAATATACTGATTGTCCAGTGCGAATACTAATTGTTTAAGGAGTTATTAGTGTATCACAGGCTCATTTAATAAGATTTAATATTGCATTCGTATTTGAGAAATCAACTAGTTTGTTACTCTGGATGCTTAGGTTAAGCATTATTTATAAGAAAGATTTTATTGGTGGATCCTTTGTATAATTAATGCATTTAGGTAGTGAGGTGTATTCGAGGGATTCTAAATAAGGACTATTGATCCATAATAAGATCCAAGGGAGTGGTTCAATATCAAAATGATAAGTGGATAATATTATAATGATAAGCTTTATGAGTAAGGAAAGTTCCAACAAGTATACTTATGTAAAGGCAATTGAGAACTTTAGTAAGAAAATGTATAGAAAATCGAGTTAATCCTTTAGATTTGACCGATATAAAAAGTTTAGGTATCATATTGATGATAAAGTTAACTTTGAGATGATGACAACAACTATAGAGCGTAATGGTAATAAGAGTTCGTGATGGATTATGATCAAAATGCAATCATATGATTAAGATTTTGATTAAGTGAATTTAATATAGTAAATACAATTTGCAGGTATCAGAAGTTACGTTTGCTACTATTTGATGAGTAATGTGATTATAAGAAAAAAAATGTAGAATGTGATGAGATACTGTTTCAATAGAATTGAAAGAATCTAGCGTCATTTATAAATTAGTGAGATATAGAGATATTCTCTCTGATGGTAGAGGTAAAAAATATGTCTCTTGAGAGAGTAGAGAATCGAATTTAAAGCCATGTGATTTCATTTATTTTGCTTTGGTTATGTGATAGTGTTATGTATCATTAATCTGAGTTAGAGAACTATTAGATAATATTTGAAAAAAAATTTATATACGTGCGTCTTGGATTTGGTGAAAAGCTCTTTTTGTGATTTTGAGTTTGGTAATTAGTACATTAAATTTTTTGTTATAAGGGATATGGTAAAGTTGATAAAGAGGTGATCAATAGAAAGTTAAAATGCATGCAATAAAGATTCAAGTTTTTCATTGTTAGTCTATATTTTTGGTAGTATATTTGTCAAGATATGAATAGGTAAGATAAGAAATAATGGATACTGATGAGTATTAAGCATTTGGAAGAACTTGCATATGGTTTGGACCATAAATTTGTTTTTTATTTTTTTTAATTATTGAAGGACCTAAAGAAGTGCTCCACTTAAAGTTTTATTTTAGAGTATGAGGTAAAATGTCATGTGTTGTTGGTCAAAGAATAAAGTAGATAAGTGAGTTAGTAAAAGAAGAAGAATCTGACATATTGAAGAGTTTAGGGTGTCTAAAAATTGTGTCATAGGAAGAATTTAAGAAAGGTAAAGGAACAAGACCTCCCATATAAACACCTGGTTCAGAATTAAAAGTTTTACTAATTTTCATCTTTGAGCTCAAATATGACTATGCAATGTGTACATTTTCAGCACAGATCTACTAGAATTTTGTTAGTGACTTTTATGAAGACTAAGTCTTGAATTCAAGTGATAAATAGTGATATTTGAAATATTCTACATGTTTATATTGGTCTAGATTGTTCAATTATGATAGATGACTTATAGGGACATTGCCGTATAGACCTATAGCTCTACATAATTATTGAGAATATTGAGGGATTGCAATTACTCTGTTAATGAGACTAATATTGTGATGCGTTACATAGACAGTTGGTGATGACTAAAAGTTGTGTGCTTATGGTAGGCAGAATTATTAAGGTGACTAAATCTCTCTAAGTTTTGACATGAGTTATATGATTATTTGAATAGTAGTTGAAATTTGGTATGTGAAAAATTGCATGAAATTGACTTTAGGTATAATTAAATAACTTTGTCTCCACAAGAAAAGTACTATTAAATTTAAAATCAATGCTATCAGCTTTGGATGTGACTGATATTTATAAGAGATGCTTAAATCAAAATAGGGTAAGCCATAAATTAAAATATTTGAAGGTGATAATGTGACTAAGAAGGATTTGATACAAGTAGAAATTTGAGAGAACGGTAAATGACTAGTATGACTATGATGTTCTGTTAGTATTAAAAGCATTGTTTTTGATACAGTACTATGAAGAGCATATGAAATTTGATAAATTAAGTATGTGTACGATTGTATTGGGGACTAGACAGGTTAATTGTGAGTTAATATGTATGTGTGTGCGCACGCGTGTGTGTATATATATAACTCAAAAAAAAGGATGAGGTCATATGAATGAAAACATTTGATAGAAGCACTATGAAATGAGTATCTAGTATCATTCAACTTTGATTCCGCGTGTTCTTATGTGACTATTACTTTATTGTGGCATGTTTTAGAGTATTACTCCTTGCCTATTCCCACTCGTGTCTTCACTTTTGTAGACGAATCCTTAGTGGTGGATCGGGTAAATTGATCCTGCAATTTCTCATGGTAAGATAGAATGCTTGTGCATACTTGATTATTTCAATTATGATAAATATAGTATTGTCTGGGATAGTTGAAGTTTACCAGTGGTTCGACACACATAGCTTTACTTGTGTGAATTTATTGAAGAGCTACGATGAATAATTATTGTTGTCTATCAGTATTAACATTCATCTAGACAATATGCTTCTCATAAATTTTAAGGAAGTCTTTGGACTATTCGATAATTTTTGTTACTGAGTTGAAGTGTTGAATGATAGTTTTAGATTGTCGAGTTAGTTGATAAGCTAAAGTGATAATTTAATTAAAATTCTAGATCACTTATACCATATTTACGAATTATTAGGTCAATATAATTCAACACTTTTAGTACATAATCAGTTTTGAAAAAAATAATAAAAAGAGAAGAAATAAGGTTGAACGATTACCTTCAACGAGAGACAACAAACAACAACACCATACACATGTGAATTGAATATGTTAGCATGTACATAAGTATAAGTAGTATTACGAGTAATGGTCCAAGGAATCAATTCTTAATTTAAGCAATTGCAGATTGAGTTAACAATGTATAGGTGGCCAAAGTTGAATGGAAATTCACAATGTTTAGTACTGCTGCATTAATTGTGATTGGTTAAATATTTTTTTATTATAAAAGTAATGCACCCTTTATCTTAAGAAATCATTATATACATTAATTTGCTCATGTATGTTTCTCCTTTATGGTCACTCTTTCTCCTAGTGCTCTTGGTTCTTCATAAGTCGAATTTATTAGAGTAGGATGCATTCCAAAAGTGTATATATCTATATATGTATATGCTTTAGCATTAATATTGAGGATTTGTATTATATGAACACCATTAGATTTTGAATACTGAAGATATTAAGACTTAAACCTAGGCTTGTAATTCTAAGAATTGACTATGGAATTAGTTAGTTTTTGGATCTAGGCTAGACGTATAGTAATATGGGTGTTGTTAGTCTTGAAATCTTATTGTGATAAATTATTTGACTAGATTGTGGTACTACAGATTCTACTCTAAAGGAAAGGGCTCAAGTGTTTGATTGATAGTGATTCAACTAAGGCAAGTGGACTTTCAAAACTTTGTAATTCTTGTAAAATTCTCAATTTTTTTCTTTCTTCTGCGTGTGATGCATAAAATATTTGTGATAGTTGAGGTGACTACATGTTGTACCAATATTTGTAGTATTGTGATGCATTACTATCCCCTATATTATTGACGTTATATTGTGCATATGGATTGGCATGAGATTGAGAGTATGTTGAGATTACTGTTATAATCCAAGTGGGCACGTAGAGATCGTCCGTGCTGGGGATGGTGGATTTTATAATAGTGTGTTGAGATTATCCGCACAAACATGTAGAGTTAGTCTGTGTCGTTATATGGTCCTCGCGAGTCGCCCATGGGTCACAAACCCTCGACGCATTCTCGAGATGTATTGTGTATATACGATTTAGAGATGACTTGGCATTTAAGGTATATCATTTCATGGTGTTGCATTGCATCTCATCCATGCATATTTTTTTATGGCATGATGTTATTCCTATGATTGATTATGTTATCACTTATGAGTTGTGACTTGTGATTTTGGATTGTGATATTATGAAAACTATCTTTACTGTGTATTAGTTGTTGGGCTGGGTTGATTTCTGTGCAGGTTATAGTGCTGGAGGTTGATTGGAATAAAAGGAGTTTGTGTATTCTATTGGACTTGTTTTGTTTTGTTAGTTGACTTGCTGGGTACCGTGTGGTTGGTACTCACCCCTGGCTTCTATATTTTTGTAGGTTATGCAATCGGATCTTTGTAATACTCTCTCTTCTCCTTTTATCCAAGATTTTCTAAGGACATTAGTGAGGTAGTTGTTTGTCATCTCAGTGAGCCTCATCCTCCTATTTATGATCTTATTCTACTTTAGAGACAACATCATTAAAGGCTTATGCACTGACAACCTGGTTTTGGGGAATTTTAATTAAGTTGACTTATTATTCGTAGTTAAAATTTTTATTTTATATTATCCTTTCGTATTTTATTATTATAAATGAGTTTTAGGCTAACTTATCTTGGTGGGATAAGACAAGTGCCATCACGTCCATTTTTGGGTAGTGACAGGGGGGTTCCGCAATCACGATTCATCTATCTTTTTATTCTTTGCGATCATGACCCCTATCTCACGATTGTGATGAGTCCTTTTTCTGCTCATCGTGATCGTGGAGGTAATGACCATGATTACGAAGGTCATTTTTGGTCTGAACAGTATTTAGTAGGGAATGAACTCATTTCTTCCATTTTTGAATTCCAAAATCTTGGGAGGGAAGTTTTTAAAGGAAATCATACCAGGCAGACGTTTTAACAAGTGTTTTAAACTTAAAATCATGAATTTTCATTATCCTTTTTGTGATTTTGATTTTAATTTCTTGATTTTGAAACCCAAAATTCCTTATTTTTGCATAATCCAAATTGGACATTTTGAGCGCATTTTTTAAAAACTTTTATGAGATTTTTATCCATGAGTTCTATTTTTCATATAGAACATGATTTTACAATTTTCAGATTTGGTGTTTTTAAAATTTAATTAATTTTTGAACAATTTTACCACTGACACCAATCATAGTAATATGAGTACCAATAAACTCTATTTTATTTGTCAATTGCATTCTTGATAGTGAGTTGATATTTTGAAGTAGGTTTTTGTGAGTCAATCTTTCGGTTTCGCTAACCCTTCTCTAGGACTGGGGGTGTCATACCATGTATATATGTTGTGAATTAATGATGTGGTGGTTGTGCGGAGGGTTCATATTTGACTTGTGATTGGCATGAAATTGTGAATGTATACTATATTATGATTGTGGCTCACAGAAAGAGGGTGTACATGTATTTTATTATTAAGGACCATGGTTGTGACTGAGATTTATGTACCTATACATAAATGTGGTCAACTTGATGAAACAGTTGCAATTTGGGGAAACTGTGATATCTATTATAATTGTGATGGTGAATCTTACTCTTGTCTTGTATTTCATTTGCATGCCTTCTCATACTGCATACTGTAACACCTTGGAACTCTGAGAGTTATGGAACCACTTTTTGTAAGAAAATAAGGTACATTTGAAACCTTTGTATCTTGAGTCCTGGAGCAAGACAGTGTTAAGGCATGATAGTGAATATATTATAACATGTGACAGCCCTTGACCACGAGGAGGAGGCAAGGAGATATAAGCTGTTATGATTGAGGTATATGGTCTGTGAGACCTTCATGGATCCTACCTGGAATCATAATTCGGCAGGAGTATATGACAGGTTGTGCGACAGTCTTGATTCCACCCGCATTATATACATTGCACCATCATTAGCATCGTTGCACCACTGAGTTTGAGGAAACATTATATCTTGGATTGTTGTTTATTCACTACTGTACTATATGATGTGTAGTTATAAATATACATTAGTGACACTATGCTGGACTGGTTTTCTTGGTGCAGGTGGACGTTCCTAGTTTATTTCATAGTTTATTTAATTCTCTTTTTTACAGTCGGTTAAACCCACTGGGTATATATTATATGTACTCATCCCTACTTCTTCTTCCCACAACATCTAGTTAGGGACTACCATATGACGGTTGAGTTCGGTTCATGTAATTAATTTCACTTCCATTTAGTGGTGAGGCTCAAGGTCATCTCAAGTCCTCATTAGATATTATTTTTTCAATTTTAGTAGTTTTTATTGTGAATCTAAGACTATGATATATTTACTTCCTTTTGATAATGGTTTAGATGCTTTTTTGTACTTGTGACACCAGGTTTTTAATGTTAATTAAGTGATGTGTTTTCGTATTTATCTTTCTTTAAGTTGTTATTACTTCGTATGTGAGTTTATAGTCTTTTAATTTTGATCCATTTTTGGATCATGACATTGATTGCAAATTATTTCATTAAGGATAAAAGAAGAATTTCAAAGTTAAATTGTTATTCGTTATAGTAAGGTGTCTTTTTTTTTTTGGAACAGACTATACAAAAAAAGTTGCCATATAAAAATGGGATAGAGGGAGAATAAATTGCGTCCAAATATTGTACATTATATGTAATAATGAATAATACAAATAAAGTGAAATCATTAATGAAATACAATTAAATAAGCTTTTCATAGTTAAAAATTTTATTTAAAATTCTACATAAATATTCAACTTTTCAGATCACTACGTTGCTCTCATAAATGCTCTATTAATACATTACATAGTTCAAATGAGCTTCTTTGTCTTTAATTTTTTTTATGTCGAGCTAGAAATTTTTAAAATCAATAACTTTCATCTATTGTCATTTCTATTATCAAAGTTGAGCCTTTCAACACATCTTGAATTGATGCATTAAGATCATGATCATTCTCACTTATCATGAAGTTAATATATCATGTAACACTTCTTTCTAAAAACATGAGGGCCCTTGTGATAATTGCAAAATGAGGTTGCAGAACTCTGAATTATAATTTATAATAGCATTAAGATAAATTTAATTTAAAAAGGTGAAATATAGAAAATTAGTTTATAAAAAAACTAACTTCTATATCTAAAATTAATATCATAAAAATATTACATAAACAATAATTTTAATATACAAGAAATTTAATTAAAACATACAATTTATATAATGTTTGATTAAAAGTTTGGTATAATAACATAATATTAAAATATTCAATAAAGTAAATTGGTGTGAAGAATAGTGTCAAATCAAATATGGTGTAACACTATTTACACATTAAAATGATATAGAATTTGATGTTGGATTAAAGCTCCAAAACAAAAAATATTACACCAAAATAAAATTTGATGTAAAATTTGATATTGAGTTGAAGATGGTCTTAAAGTTATAAATTCTTAGAACAATTTTAAGTTAATATATCATGATAATTGAGATTAATTAAATGATTTTACAAATACAAATATAAAACTTGAGCAAAAATAACCAAACTCACATAAATTGAGGCTAGATCCCACCAAGTCCAAAAGCAAGTAATAGGAGGTAGAGAAGTTGCACAACATCATAATAAAGTTGATTGTGAATAACAATTACTTCATCCATTCAAAGTAAGCTAAACATTATTTCCTATCTTTTAAAATGAATTATTTACTTTGATTTTGCACTGAGTTCAAAAAAATATAAAAAATATTTTTTATTTTAAAATTAAAGTTATTTAAGATATATCAAAATATTCTTTAATTTTGTGATCTTAAACATGCCACATGAATATCTAAAATTAAAATGTTATAAAAAAAATAAAAGAGATCATTTTTTTCAAATAAATAAAAAAAAAATATTCTTTTTTAAGTAGAGAAAATTCTTATTTTGAAGAGGAAAAAGTAATTTTCACACGCGGTATCAAAAGTACGAACAACATTAACAAATTACCCCATTAACCCGGTGAAAACTAAAATATCAAAGAGTTAACTTTTTATTCCTTTTAATTGTTATAATTTTTTTTACCAGTCAAATAATATAAATTTTATTTACTATTTAAGATAATTTTTTTAATTATATTAATATGAAAAAATTACAATTTATAGTACTTCTCGTATAATTTTTAAATATTTAAATTTTTATTTTAATATGTTAATTTAAATGAATTAAAATTATTCAAATCGACACTTAAAAATATGACATGACAATGAAAAAAACGAAAAAAAAGAAGTAATTAAGTAGTACTAGGACATCCAAAAGGGTAGGAATTTAAAGTTTGAAGTAATTGAAGGTTATGATACTGTCTGTCTGTCTCTGTTATAAAGCAAAATTACTGTTGCTAAAGAAAATGCTGATGTAAATGGTCAATATATCTTACTTTAAGTACAAACGTGTCAACGTTTTATTTGCTTGATTTCCAACTTTAGGTTTTTTACAGTGTGTGTTCTTTCCCTAACCTCTCTTTTGTCTTTTCCTACAATCGACAGAAAACTGCATAAGTTTAATCAGTTTTTACACATTGGTAAATAGATTTTCTCTGGGAACCCGTTACTCCCTCCGTTCCATTTTAAAATTTGGAGTCTAAAATTATTTTTAAATATTTATATAACTGAAAATTATTTTATTAAGGATAAAAAAATAAAATTTTCAAGGTAAATTATTTTCAATTAGAGTAAAGTGATATTTTTTTTTTGGAGAATCTAAAAGAAAAGAGTGTCACATAAAATGAGAGAAAGTAAGTATTTAATTTAGTTGGGTCTATTCACAAAAGGGGTTAACTAGTTCGTAAGTCTACTAATTTGTATTTGTCCAATTTATTTTGTGATTTTTTAAAAGAACATAATCAATAAATTTTATTAGTATTATAATAAAAACATTACTCATTATGAATAACAATCAAATTAATTTCAAATAGCGACATATAAAAAGTGATAACATTGAGACCTATGGAGAAAAATATAAAGATCAATAATAAATGAAGATGTAAAATTTAACTATGTTTTTTTTTTAAAAAAAAATCTAGTAATATTCACCCTCAAAGTGATGTTCTCAAATAGTAAAACTGCAATATCATGACTTGTTATTTGTGTAACTCAATATCTTTTTATTTCTATAGATGAAAAGCTATTAAGTATCATTAACTTGTAAAAGAACAATGAGGTTCAACAATGTTTACGAAAAATTTGATAGATTTAAGTATGATTTGTTATGTGAGCCCTAAACACTAATGTAATAATCTGATCCCATCGTTATGGGTAGGTCAATGTGGAAGGAAATTGAGCCAGAAAATTTTCGTGTAGTAACTTGAAAATTTTCATCCTAGACCAGATTTGATGAAACTTGAGTCATGCAAAGCTTAGGGCAATACACTAGAGTATTGAGGGGTGATTTGTAAGTTTTGATTTTTTGGGATGGTAGCCAAGACGATAATGAGCCTATAGGGCTTTACGAAATTAAATTCGTGAGGGTAGAACTCTCGAAATTGAGCTTGGCGTAAAGAGTAGATTATTGAACATCATCAGGAGAGGGTGTGTGTGTGTAAAATGAGAACTTGGGACACGAGTTATAAAGTTTCTATCACCATGCAATCTGTCACGACGAGATGGATCCCGCTATGGTGATGCCTCCATGGCGGTGCAACCATGATGGGATAGTTACATATTTTAAATCTGAAAAGTCCCAAATTCCTTTTATATTTTCCACTTTATTCTGGAGAGACCAACAATGACTTAATACTTATTTTCTTTAGTTTTTCACTTGTTTCGTCAATAAAGACAATTTAATTATTTGTCTAACTTGTTAATTGATTCATATACCTCAGAAGCTAGGAGAATTATTTTTAAAAAAAATCTTAACCTACAAATTAGTAGTGGGGAAAAACCTTAGTTAAGGAAGATGATCATAAAAATGGTTAAGGTTTAACATTTTGATATAATCTAAGAAAGTTAGGTCATATGTTGTTAATTGTTGTATTTCTTAATTGTTTATAGACAAGAACAAATCAGGACTTTGGGAAATGAAAAAGCTTCAATTATTTAGTGCTTTCGAGGCTTGTTTCGAGATATGTGATGATTTGATATTCTCATATGAATGATGACATAAACACAATAAATAATACTCATGATCATAATGCATCCAGTGAACTTATTATTTGAACTTTGCAAGCTGTGAATCAATCATTGTTTTATTGCTATTGTATTTGTGGATCGAATGCCACATTTTGATGTATTATTGGATAAGGTGTCACATTCTTGTGACACCCCATAACTCTATCCTCAACATGTACCTATGTTTCAAGCCCCATTCTTATATGTAGGAAGTGTATTAGGGTCATAAGAGACCTCTAACACTTAGTGGAGTTCAAAACCTTCCTATAAATTGAGTTTCTAGTGTTGAATTATACAAGGGTCAAATTTAAATGAGATAACTCTTAGCGCACAAAGAATTAGATGTCCCATGACGTACCAAATGAAAGCCCTTTAAATTAGCTTTCCAAAGCAACTGGTTTCACCTATTTGGAGTTCGGATTCAAAATTTATGATCGTTTTACTGGAGATTGTCATGTGCAGAATTGTTTTACCAAACCCCTTTACGGGTCATAGAATGAATTACAGTCCGTTTGCTAACTCGCAAGAAAAAGTTCTGAAACTTCAATATTTGGCCCCAGACTTTACGTACCCATCTACGAGTTGTAGAGCCTTCTACAGGTCGTAAAATGAACCAGAAATTCCAAAATTAGGCCAAAATATATGGAATGGTCCCTACGGGCCGTGGAACGTTCTACGGGTCCTAGATGGGCCCGTAGATGACTTTTGATAACTTTTTAAGAAAGATTATTTTGGTCTTTTCCCATGCTTTCAAAGCTTAGTATTGACCTTTTTACAGCTAAATAAAGTCCTAAACATGTCAAATCAATTTTTTTATGCTAAAATACTCTCTTAAACGAAGAAGTAAGGTTTCAAGAGAGAAAAAGGGCTAGGATTTGAATACAAACTTGAGAATCCTTCCAAGATACTTCAAGGTTCAAAACTTTCAGGTATGTAAGGCTAAACAAAACATGGATTTTGTTCTTCCATGTGCCCTATAACCTGGATTGATGGTGATGTAAGTAAATTGAGTCTCCTATGTGTGTTTTTGAAAGGATTTTTTTTAAAATTCTAATGCATATCTATGTAATTTTGCATAAATTACCATTTTTATGAATTAAATACTTGAATTAGATGATTTTGCCATACTACATGAACCCTAGCTTGATTTACATATTTTACTTACATGAGCATGCATGAGCATAATTTGAGCCTAAAGAGTCTATGGAGTCCCTAAATGCTTTAATTCTACATTTGTTTTCCTAAATGCTATGGTTAGAATGATGCATGATTGAGTCCTGATGAGTCTAGAATTGAACCTAAAAATGATGTAACCAAAGGGTTGATAGTTGATGATATGATGAGTTGAGTTGATGATGTGATGAGTTGAGTTGATGAATGTCAAATGAGACTAGATGAATGAGTTAACCATAGGGTTGATGTCTTATGAGCATATTAAGTCTTAGAAGGAGTATTTAGCATCAAATTGAGTAAGAGTAAGTCCAAATCGAACTCAATAACTACATAGCTTGCGTAGAAGAGGATTGAACCGTAAAATTGGATGTTTCCTGTTATCCCACAATGTGGACGTAATGTTACTAATTTTGGATCCACTAATGAGATGTCTATACCCTCAGCAGGGTATTGTATAGATATGGCAACGATATAGCTTTGTTGTATCATCACCAGCTCATAGTTGATGATTGTCGGTTAGAGAAACTCCTAAATAGGCCTTGATAGTACTCTAAGTAGATGGGATGAAGATGATATATGAGTAATCATGGTCTAAATTGTATACTTACTTTAGACTCATGACATGGTGATTGAGTTTCCTATCGCCTGAGTTGAGTTATTTTAAGATGATGTTATTCTTCCTTTACATGTTTCTTTCTGCCATTTTACATGTTCATATATTTCACGTATTGATGTCCATTTGAGCCTGCATCTTTTTATGATATAGAGACAGGTACTAAAGGTCATCAACAGGTGCCTCATTGAGGACCTATTTTCTTTCAGTTGATTAGTGAGCCTCCCCTACTCTCGAAGGACATGATGTTTCTTTTCTAGTTTTGAGTTTAGACGTATTTTATTCTATTTTTGAGGTAGCTATGGGTCTGTCATTGGACCACTTAGTAAGATGCTTAGAGGCTTCATAGACTAGACTATTGAGTTGTGGTTGGATATTATGTTGACTGGTTTTCTTTCATAATAGTCTTGCTTAATTAGTTTATGGATGAGATATTTGGCCTTTGACCTTTATTTATCATTTGTCATTTCCTTTCCTTAAGTATTCTTATTCATAAATGTCTTCGCTACTAAAATGTGATTGAATAAATGTGATAAGGCTTAGTGGTTCGCTTGGGCACTAGCAATAGTCTCTAAGTGCTGGACACGCCAAGGGTACCTTTTCGGAGTGTAACAAACTTGATATCAGAGCACAGAGTTCCAGAGTCCTAGGAAGTTTATGAAGCTGTATCTAGTAGAATCTTATTTATGGGTGGGTTGTGCACAACAATTCATAACCAGGAGGCTATAGGACATTAGGAATTATTTCACTTCATTGTATTTTGAGTTGATGCGATAGAGTTAAAACTCTATAAAGCTCTTTTCTAACTCATGCATTACATGTTTGCAGATCATGTCTCCAAAATGTACTATGACCCATATGGATGCTTTAACCAGCAATGCTGGGAATCCTTTTTTAGAGGTGCCTACCCAGATGGAAATAAAGGGTCAAGGTCGACCAGCCAAAGCCACTGATGTTCCACAGACACCTATTGCGCCATCTGCTTTCACCACAGAGGCAAACTTTAGAGGAGCTATCACCATGATCATTCAAATAGTAGCTACTCAGAGTGGGTACCAGAGTTCATAGACTCCTAGTTATAATTCTCAAGATCCAACAACTGCCACTAGACTGAGAGATTTTCTGAGGATGAACCCACCAGTCTTCGCAGGGCTAAGGTTGAGAAAGACTCCCAAAATTTTATTGATGAGATATGAAAAGTGTTGAAAGCTATGCATATGATGGGGACAGAGGGAGTTGAACTTGCTTCTTATCAACTCAAGGATGTGGCAAATGTCTAGTACAATCAATTGGAAGAAAGCTGAGGTGAGGATATTGAGTTTGCCATTTGAGATGACTTTGATGGTGCCTTTCTTGATCACTTCTTTCTACAAGAGTTGAGGGAAGTGAAGGTGGATGAGTTTGTTAACTTGAAGCAGGAAGGGATGACTGTCAAAGAATACATCCTCAAATTCATACAACTATTCAGGTATGCTCCAAAGATGGTCCCCGATGCAAGGTCTAAGATGAGAAAATTCATATCCGATTTGGGCAAGCATGTGAAGAAAGAGTGCAAAGCGACATTGCTATTATAGACATAGACATCCCTAGGCTTATAGTCTATGCACAACAAATTGAGAAAGACAAGAAAAGGGATAGGGAGGAGCACTCGAGTAAGAAGGCTAAGTCAACATAGTATGAGCCTAGCCAGCATAAACAAGGTAAGGGGGACAAGTCCTATTTTTAGAAGAGGTCTTCAAAATATGCACCATTTTCGACGAGTGCACTAGCTCTGAGTAATAATGATCAAAAGGCTTAGGGTTATCAGAGTTATAGAGCTCACAGTTCTTAATCCCAAGCTAGTGTGACTCAAGGTTCGAGGGGGAAACCACCATGTGCCAAGTATGGTAAACTTCATCTAGGTGAGTGTCATGAGGCCATAAATGCTTGCTATAGGTGCAGACAGAGTGGTCACTCACTTCTAGAATGAGTGCCCAATGACAAGATGAGGTGATAGAGGTAATAAAGCTCAATCTTCAGCAATATCACAGAGAGGTGCCACAACTAATACAGGTGGGGGTACAAACCATCTGTATGTATGGAAAATTGGTAGGATCATGAAGTTGCACCAGATGTTGTCATGGGTATGCTTCGACTCTTTTCCCATGATGTGTATGTCTTGCTTGAACCAGATGCCACTTTATCATTTGTAACTCCATATGTGGCTAGTAAGTTTGAGATCCTTCCTTAATGTCTTCTTGAGCCTTTCAGTGTTTCTACTCCTACTGGTGAGTCCATTCTAGTTGAAAGAATATATAGAGATTGCACAGTATCTATCTATCATAGGTATACTTTGGCAGACTTAGCTGAGTTAGAGATGATTAACTTTGATGTGATTCTTGGCATGGATTGGCTTCACGCTTGTTATGCCTATGTTGACCGTAGAAGCTAATCTATCAAATTCCAGTTTCTAAATGAGCCTATCGCTATGGGTCTGTCATTGGACCACTTAGTAAGATGCTTAGAGGCTTCATAGACTAGACTATTGAGTTGTGGTTGGATATTATGTTGACTGGTTTTCTTTCATAATAGTCTTGCTTAATTAGTTTATGGATGAGATATTTGGCGGCCAGAAAACTAATTTCTAAAAGATATATCTATCACCTCATGCGAGTTAAGGCTGATGATGTAGAGTCTCCACCTTTGAAGTTAGTTTTAGTTGTCAATGAGTTTCCTGATGTCTTCCCTAATGATTTGCCTGGAGAGGGAGATTGATTTTGGGATAAATGTTCTCTCCGATACCCAGCCTATCTCTATTTCATCATATAGAATGACTCTTGTAGAGTTGAAAGAACTGAAAGAGTAATTGAAAGATCTCTTGGACAAAGGATTTATTAGGCCAAGTGTCTCACTATGGGGTGCTCCAGTCATTTTTGTGCGAAAGAAGGATAGTTCCCTCAGGATATGTATAGATTACTGCTAGTTAAATAAGGTGACTATTAAGAACAAATGTCACCTTCCGAGGATTGACGATTTATTTGACCAACTTCAGGGTGCCACTGTTTTCTCTAAGATAAACCTCAGTCAGGCTATCACCAGTTGAAAGTAAGAGAATGTGACATCCCAAAGATGGTTTTTCGAACTTGATATGGTCACTTTGAATTTATAGTAATGTCCTTCAAATTGACAAATGCTCCTGCCGCTTTCACGGACTTGATGAACAGAGTATTCAGACAGTACCTTGATATGTTCATGATTGTGTTCATTAATGATATTTTGGTGTACTCCAGAGATGGGAAGAATATGCCGACCACCTCTGAATTGTTCTTTAGACCCTTAAAGATAAAAAGTTATATGCTAAATTTTCAAAATTATGTTTTGGCTTGAGTTAGTATCATTCTTAAGCCATGTTGTTTTGGGTGATGGTATGTATGTTGATATGCAGAAAATTGAGGCAATTAAGAATTGGCCTAGACCCACCTCTCAGAATAACATAAGGAGTTTTCTGGGTTTTGCTGGTTACTATCGCAGATTTGTTGAGAGATTCTCTTCTTTATCCTTGCCATTGACTAAGCTAACTCAAAAGAAAACTAAGTTTCAATTGTCAGATGAGTGTGAGAAAAGTTTTCAGGAATTGAAAACCATATTAACGACTGTACCAGTATTGACTCTACCTAAAGGGTCAGATGATTTTTTGATCTATTATGATACTTCTAGAGTGGGATTAGGATGTGTTCTGATGCAGAGAGGTAACATCATAGCCTAAGCTTCCAGACAACTCAAGAACCATAAAGGAGCTATCTAACTCATAACTTAGAATTGGCTGTGGTGGTGTTTGCACTCAAGATTTGGCACCACTACTTGTATAGAGCACATATTGATGTATTCATAGACCACAAGAGCTTGCAATATGTCTTCACCCAGAAAGAGCTTAACTTGAGGCAGAAGAGATGACTGGAGTTACTTAAGGACTATGACATAAACATCCTCTACCATCCAGGTAAAGCTAATGTGGTTGCTGATGCTCTTAGCAAGTTATCCATGGGGAGCACCTCCCATGTGGAGGAAGACAAAAAAGAGTTGGCCAAAGAGGTACACCAACTAACACGTTTAGGAATTCAACTAGATGAATTGAGCGAAGGAGGAGTTCTTGTGCATAATGGGTCTATATCATCTCTAGTAGTAGAGGTGAAGGAGAAATAAGATCAAGATCCTATTTTATTACAGTTGAAGGTAGATGAGTATAAGCAGAAGGTGATGACTTTTGCCAAAATGGGAGATGGAGTATTAAGGTATCAAGGTAGATTGTGTGTTCCAGATATTGATGGTGTTCGAGAGAGGATCATGGCGGAGGCCCATAGTTCTAGATATTCTATCTATCCAGGGTCTACCAAAATGTACCATGACTTGAGAGAAGTCTATTGGTGAAGTGGAATGAAGAAAGACATTGCTAAGTTCATTTCCAAGTGCCTAAATTGCCAACAACTAAAAGTTGAGCACCAAAACCATATGGAGTAGCTCAGAAGTTTTGAGATTCCAAAGTGGAAATGAGAGATGATTAACATGGACATGATTATGGGATTATCAACGTCCCACAGATAACATGATTAAATTTGAATGATAGTTGATCGAATGATAAAATTTGCATACTTTGTAGCGGTAAAGACAATAGACACTGCAGAGGATTATGCCCGATTATACATAAGGGAGATTATCAGATTGCATGGGCCCCTTTGTCCATCATATCAGATAGAGGGGCTCAGTTCACTGCCTAATTTTGGAAGTCCATTCAGAAAGGGTTAGGTTCAAAGGTGAACCTTAATATTGCTTTCCACCCTCAGACTGATGGTCAGGCAAAGCGGACAATACAGACTTTGGAAGATATATTGAGGGCTTGCCTAATTGACTTCAAAGGTAATTGGGATGACCACTTTCCTCTGATTGAGTTTGCCTACAACAACAACTTTTGTTCTAGCATCCAAATGGCTCTTTATGAGGCTTTCTATGGGAGAAGATGTAGATCTCCGATTGGATAGTTTGAGGTAGGTGAGGCAGGGTTGATTGGGCTAGACTTGGTACATCAGGCTATGGAGAAGGTAAAGATTATCCAAGAGAGATTGAAAACTGCACAAAGTCTACAGAAATCCTATACTGATGTTAGGAGGAGAGACTTGGAGTTTGAGGTCAATGATTGGGTGTATTTAAAAGTATCACCCATGAAGGGTGTAATGAGATTCAAAAAGAAAGGGAAGCTGAGTCCGAGGTATATTGGCCCTTATCAGATCATAAAGAGAGTGGGCAATGTGACTTATGAGTTAGAGCTACCACCACTAGAGTTAACAACCATCCATCCAGTCTTCCATATTTTTATGCTTAAGAAGTGTTTGGGAGATCCATCCTTGGTTGTTCTAGTTGAAAGTATTAGAGTGAAGAATAATTTGAGTTATGAAGAGATCCTAGTCCAAATCCTCAATCGTCAGTTTCGCAAGTTGAGAACCAAAGAGATTGCATCGGTAAAAGTGTTGTGGAGAAGTTAATGTATTGAAGAGGCTACATGGGAAGCTGAAGAGGATATGAAGGCTAGATAACCTCACCTATTCGTGCCTTCTAATGATGAAAGTGATGGTAATAATTCATTTCTACTTTTTGAGTTACTTTTCCATTGTTTAGTTGAGTTCTTATCTCTGAGTTAATGTTCTTCTTGAGTCTATGAGTAATTAAGTATGTATGTCTTTAATTGTATTCATGCCTAATGATGATGTTAGAGGTAGTCTTTCAATTCTAAATCTAAGTTGAGGTTGATTTCTGAAGTATAAGTATTCGAGTATCTGAGTATTTGAGTTCCTTCTTGATAGGTCTCCTAGTTGCTCATCATTTGAGGATGAATGATATCAAGGGGGAGATATTATGATATCTTATAACTCTATCCTCATATATGCCTATATTTCGAGCCTCATTCTTATATGTGGGAAGTGTATTAGGGTCATAAGAGACCTCTAGCACTTAGTTGAGTTCAAAACCTTCCTACACATTGAGTTTCTAGTGTTGGATTATGCAAGGGTCAATTTTAAATGAGCATAACTTTTAGCATACAAATAATTAGGTGTCTTATGACCAACCAAATGAAAGCCCTTTGAATTAGATTTTCAATCACAATTGGTTTCACCTCATTTGGAGATCGGAGTCAAAGTTATGGACATTTTACTGGAGACTATCAAGTGAAGAGTTGTTCTATGAAACCCCTTTATGGGTCGTAGAATGGATTACGGCCCGTCTGCTAATTCATGAGAATAAGTCCTGAAACTTCAATTTTTGGCTCAATACTTTACTAACCCATCTACGGGTTATAAATGGGCTCGTAAAATGAACCAAAAACTCCAAAATTGGGCCAAACATTTACAGAAGGGTCCCTACGGGCTGTAGATGGGCCCATAGACGACTTTTGACAGCTTTTTAAGAAAGGTTATTTTGGTATTTTCCCACCCTTTCAAAGCCTAGGTTTGATGTTTTACACCTAAATAAATCCCTAAATATGTCAAATCAATTTGTTTGTGCTAAAATACTCTCTCAAATGAAGAAGTAAGGTTTCAAGAGAGAAAAAGGGCTAGGGTTTGAAGACAAACTTGAGAATCTTTCCAAGATACTTCAAGGTTCAAAACTTTTAGGTATGTAAGGCTAATCAAAACATGGATTATATTATCCCATGTATCCCATACCCGGATTGATGGTGATGTGAGTAAATTGAGTCTCCCATGTATGTTTCTTGAAGAGTTTTCATAAATTCTAATGTATATCCATATAATTTTGCATGAATTACTATTTTTATGAATTAAATACTTGAATTAGATGATTTTGTCATACTACATGAACCCTAGCATGATTTCTCATTATTTTTATATTTTACTTACATGAGAATGCATGAGCATAATTTGAGCCTAAAGAGTCTATGGAGTCCCTAAATGCTTTAATTTTACATTTGTTTTCCTAAATGCTATGGTTAGAACAATGCATGATTGAGTCCTGATGAGTCAAGAACTAAACCTAAAAACGATGTAACCAAAGGGTTGATAGTTGATGTGATAAGTTGAGTTGATGAATGTCCAATGAGACTAGATGAATTAGTTAATCATAGGGTTGATGCTTTATGAGCACATTTTATCTTGGGAGGAGTATTAAGCACCAAATTAAGAAAGAGTAAGTCCAACTCAAACTCAATAACTACATAGTCAGCGTAGAAGAGGATTGAACTGTAAAATTGAATATTTTCTATTGTCCAAAAATTAGAACGTGATGTTACTGATTTTGGATTCATTGATGGGATGTCTTATACCCTTGGCATGCATTGGATAGATACGGCAATTTGATCACTTTATTATATCATCGCTGGCTCATAGGTGAGGATTGTTGGTTACAGAAACTCCCAAATAGGCTTTGATAATACTTTGAGTAGATGGGACATAGATAATAGATGAATAGTCATGGTCTAAATTGCATACTTACTTTAGATTCGTGACATGATGATTGAGTTTCCTATTTCCTGAGTTGAGGTATTTTGAGATGATGTTATTCTTCCTTTACATGTTTCTTTCTGTCATTTTACATGCTCGTACATTCCACGTACTAACATCTATTTGAGGCTACATCTTTTCATAATGTAGAGACAGGTACTAGCGGTCATCAACAAGCGCCCTATTGAGGACCTATTTGCTTTCAATTGATTAGTGAGCCTCCCCTACTCTCGGATTTATTTTATTTTTGAGGTAGCCAAGGGTCTGTCATTGCCACCACTTAGTCAGATGTTTAGAGGCTTCATAGAATAGACTGTTGAATTGTGGTTAAATGTTATGTTGATTAGTTTTCTTTCATACTAGTCTTGCTTAGTTTATGGATGAGATGTTTGGCCTGTGACCTTTATATATCATGTGTAATTTCCTTTCCTTAAGTATTCTTATTTATGGATGTCTTCCACCAGTAGAATGTGATTGAATGAATATGATGAGGCCAAGTGTTTCGCTTAGGGACTAGCAATAGTCTCTGAGTGCCGGCCACTCCAAGGGTGCCCTCCTGGGCGTTGACATATTATTGGATCGAGTGTCATATTTTTCACATTAATGGATCGAGCATCATATTTTGACATATTATTAAATTGGATGTCATATTATGATATGTTATTGAATCGAATGTCACATTCTAATACACAATTTGTATGGGTATGGGCCCTATGAGACGACCATTGTTATTTGTTGCATTGAGATTGATAGTCATGGAATTAGAATATTGAGTATGAATTATAAACTTGTTGCTTTATATGTATATGTATGGTTTACTATGTAGAAATAACTTGTTATATATTTTGCTTATTATAATAACCATGTGATCTTACCATTACACTATCGTTATGTGTGCTAATACTGGACTTGCTATTATTTGTTGAGTACACTACATCTTTAGGCGACCTGAAAGACCTTAGCTAGGAGACCAATCATCTACCAAATTTTAGGGTGAGCATGTAATGACCTTAGCAGTCATTTTGAAAATTCTTATGAATACTACTATTTTACCCCTCCCGTTATCTCCTCTGGTGTTATTTATCAACTTGCATGCTCATTTATGAATAATATTCAAAACCTTCAAAGCTTTACGAGTTTTTGAGTTTTAAGACTTAAATTATTCTAAAAGTGAGTTCCAATGTCATATGATATTTCGGTCTTGGAATGGAATTCTGCTAATTCCATCAGCCCTAGAACATGAAAATTAGGAGAAGTGTTGAAATCAGATTTGGATCTTATATGTGAAATTGAGATCTTAAGTTGGAAAAGTTGATTTAGAATAAGCTAGGTTTGATTTTGGTTAACATTTTGAGTTTGGGTGCTCAGATTGAATTTTTGATGATTCTGTTGGATTTTGGAGGTGCTTTTAGGCACAGGAGCGGCAGTATCATATTTTTTGGAAGTCTCGAGGCATTTTGGTTTTTTTCATCCTAAATAGTTTAGTTGCACTTTATCGGGTCCTAGGTCAAGGAGAGCTTCGACTAGAATTTCTATGATTTCATTGGATCCAGAACGTTGAATTTAGTAGATAGCATATATGATTTATGGGTAAGGGGTTCCAAACGAATCCCAAGGCTTTGATCGAAGACTTTAAACCTTTTTAAAATATAATATCAAATGCGAGAGGGTTACTAATTGCGATCGCGAAAGAGGGTCTTGCAATCGTGATGCTTCCATCCTTTTGTTCTTTGTAATCGCATCCCTTATTACGCAATCACGAAGGATACCTTCTTCTATTCTCTGCAATAATAGAGGTAGTGACCTCGATTGCGACGATCATTACTTATATAGTGTTTAATCAAGAATGGATACATTTCTTCTATGTTTGAGTTTCAAAAGCTTGGGTGAATGATTTTTAAAGGGAATTTCATGAGGAAAACATTTGGGTAAGCATTTTTAAGTTAAAACCTTGGGTTTTCATTATTTACTTTATGATTTTAGCTCCAAATTTCTTGATTGTAACTCCTAATTTTGTGCTTTGAATGTGAACTTTCGGAAAATTGGTAATTTCTACCTCATTATTTACTCAACTTTTATGGAATTTGCACCCCTGAGTTTCATTTTTCACATAGAAAATGATTCTACACTTAATTTCTAGATTCAACATTTTTGGGATTTAAGCAATTTTTAGAACGATTTTACCCCATATCTCAAATTATGGTAATATCAAATATGAGTATCAATAGACTTCTTATGATGTGTAGATTGTAACACTTATAGTGGATTGATAATTTGGAGTCGATTTTCATGAGTTAATCTTTTGGTGGTGTGTTCGTGTGTGATTTAGCCTCGAGGTAGGTTTAAGCAACCCTTCCTTGCGACTGAATAGAGTAATTGAATGTTCGTATGCTATAAACTATGGGATGAGATTGTGCCATGTACTTGCATTGAGAATTATTGAGGTCATGCCCATGTGAGTGTAACACCCGGTAAAATTATTGAAATACTCCTACAATGGAATCGTGCTCATAACGCATCTTCCCAAACTTTGATGAAAAATTCTAGATAGGATTTGTGATCAACATGAAAAATTGAGTGAAAAATGATCTCGGTGGATTTTAGAGCGACCGAGTCAAAAGATAATTTTTCGTAATTAATTATGAAACAGTGTCGTATGTGCCCGAGGCGCGACGCGCCTGGGATGCGGAACTACACTTTTTAAATTTTTTCGACGGGAATTGGAAAAATCGATTGAAAAGTGATTTACAAAAAATTACACATAAATTGCATTCATGAAATGCATTTTATGTGTATTTCATAGAAAATAATTTATTCAACACGTTTTCAGTTTTCAGGCAGAAAATAAAGCATTTCGAAGTTAAAAGTTTTTCCTTTTAATTTGAGGGGCATTCCAGTTAATTCCCAACCCCTTTTATACTCAAATCACGATCAAATTAGGTCATTTTGAAGCATAAATAGGGTCTTAAACCCCATCCTAAGTCCTTTTAAAAAATAATTAAAAAATTTGGGCTTGAGAGATGAGAAGATAGAAGCTTGATTGGGGAAATTCAAAGAGGATTCTTGAAGATTGATCATTAAAGCTTCATCCCAGTTATGTAAGGCTAAACTAAAAACATGAGATTGTTCTCCCATGTATTCCATAGATGTTCTTCGAAGTGAATTGAAAGTTCTTGAGTCTACTTACATGATTTCTTGATTATTTTTGTAAGAAATTTTATTTATTATATGTATTCTCATACGTTGATGATCATTATAAACTTGTTTTCTTGAATTGAATATTTTCATTAGATATTACATAAACCCTACTTATTATTTCATAAAAATTGCATGAATGAAGATTGGAGTTGAGTCTAGAGCCTTGATTGAGAATGTTTATAGAGATTATGATTGTGAGTGTGAGGGTGATGATAGATTGATAGAACTTGATATTCCCTTGAGTCTCTATAAGTAAACTCTAACAATTTGTCTATTCTATTGTTTCTAATTATTGTTCTAAGTCCTGAGCTATTGATTGAGAAGTGGACTAATGAGATGGTGAGAGTCCTTGTGAGGCTGATTTGAGATGAGATGATTGATGATGATTGGATGATGTTGATGTTTATGAGCATGTTGAGTCCTGGGAGGAGTATTGAGCACCGAAAATGAGTAAGAGTGAGTCCCACTCGCACTCATTAACTACGTGGCCAGCGTAGAAGAGGATTGGACCGTGAGAAATGGATGTTTCCTTATTCCCAAAAAAGGACTTGATGTTATTATAAACCCACAGATGTATGCCTTTCTACCCCGGCAAGGTACTAGGCAGATACCGCAATGACATCACTTCGTTGTACCATCATCGGCTCATAGGTGATGGGTGTAGATTTGAGAAACTCCCAGAAAGTTCCCGAACTGAGATGGTGAATTGAAATTGTTTCTGTATTATTCTACCTGTTTCGATTTCACTCAACTATTTTACATACCAGTACATTCCACGTACTGACGTCCCCATAATATCAAATGCGAGAGGGTTTATTCTACCTGTTTCGATTTCACTCAACTATTTTACATATCAGTACATTCCACGTACTGACGTCCCCACTGGGGATGCATCATTTCATGATGTAGATACAAGATCTGGAGATCATCAGCAGGCACATCGTTGAGGATTTGAGACGTTTTGTTGATTGGTGAGCCTTCCCTACTTCGGAGGATTCATTATATTTATTTCATCTTGCTTGTAGAGTTAGATTGATTAACTTTATTTTGATTGTGGTAGTCGTGGGTCTGTCATTGGCACCACTTGATAGTGATAGAGGCTTCATAAACTAGAGTCGGGTGTTGATGTTGAGACTTGTGGGCTAGTTTCTTTCATTGATTAACTTTATTTTGATTGTGGTAGTCGTGGGTCTGTCATTGGCACCACTTGATAGTGATAGAGGCTTCATAAACTAGAGTCGGGTGTTGATGTTGAGACTTGTGAGCTAGTTTCTTTCCACTAGTCTTTCATTATATTATTATTTTGAGACTAGAAGATGAGATGTGCCCATTATTCTCCTTTATTTTCCGCTGATTAGTAAGATTGTTGATTAAATGAATGTGATGAGACCAAGTAGTTCGCTTGGGGACTAACAATAGTGTCTAGGTGCCGGTTACGTCTAGGGTACCCTCCTGGGGCGTGACAGTGAGATTTTTATTTGTCCTGTGATTAATGTGGATCTGTGAATATATATTATATGTGATTATCAGTAAAAAGGAAATATTTGTGATTTTATGATTGAGAATCACAACCATAATTGATGAGACATATGTGTATATAAAGGTGGTAAAGTGTGGGGGGTTAATCTAACGAAACTATTGCAATTTGGAGAACTATGATATCTATTATTACTTCTATCTTGTGTTTCATTTGCATGCATCCTCATATTAACACTATAACTCTTGGGAAATCTAAGATTTGTGGAATCACTAAAATAGATACATGACAATTAAAATAGAACAAAAGAAATAATGTCTCATTATAAATTTTTTCTGGATTTACATTACCTTCCAGAAGCAACAAGGAAGTATGTCCTTACTTGCAACTGCCAAGTTGAAACGGATTAATAAATATGTTTTCTTTTCTTTTGATTAATTAATAAAAGTAGTCTGGGCACTTTACAAATTTAATGGCTCAAAACTTACTACAACTGACAACTGTCTTATTTAGATGGGAAAATATCATATATATATATATATA
>DF360757.1:45734-57251 GCA_000787875.1 Solanum virginianum | reverse complement strand
TTGGTTTTTCCATTTAATGTTGTTAAAGGCTGGTTTGCTATCTGTAAATATCGGAGTGATTTTGTGTGTTGGGGAAGGGGGCAAATTTTGTACTACTTCTCAAATGAAAATGCACCATGTATTTTGTTTGCGCGAAAGTTCAATTTGTTAATTGATCATACTACAATGGGATTGTAATATATAGATTTTTATTTTATGTACATTTTTCTTCAAAGTATTCAATATTCAATCAAATGGGCCTAAAAAGAGCCCAATGGTTAAACATGATTGATATAGCTAATCCTAACTCGTTTTGCAAGTATTTTACATTTGTCCGAACTTTTGTTCAGTTGGTTTGCTATCTGTAAAATATATCTGGATGTGGTCGCACTTCTGTATGTGGTTGGGGTGGGCTGGGATGGTGGTGTCAGTGTTTTGGACGTTGAAAGGTGACAAGGGTTTGCCTCGCCACAAGGCAAGGCAAGCGGCGTGGCACTCGCCTTTTTGAAGCGCAGTGCCAATTCATACCAAAAAATAAAAATATTTAATTGAAACATACATATTCAAAATCTCAATATCAATAACATAATAGCAAATTTCAATTCAAAAAATGACATGAGATATTAGATGCTAAAAGTTTAGAACTTGAATGATAAAAAAACATAAGTCAAAATAACGAGGAAAAACAGAGATAGAAGGAACTCTGAAGTCTGAAAAAGGAGGAAAAAGAAACACAAGAAGAAGAAAAACGTATTGATCATACTTTGGAATCATCGGAATAGTCTAGCCGGTCGTCGGAGAAGTCTAGTCGAGTCAACTAGTTGGTGTCGTAGTCTAAATCTAAGAGTGCAATAGAGCAAATTTGGAAAGAAAATCCTAAAATTACCTTTTAAGTTTTAAAACCCTAAATTGGTCACCTTTTTTAGGAAAATACAAAAGGCGACGCCTTTCTCGCCTCTCGCCTTAGTCGCCTTTTGAAAATTGTCTTGCCACAAAGTGCTTTTTTTTAAGAAAATACAAAAGGTGATGCCTTTGTTGCCATTGTCGTTGTGGTGTCGCCTTTTGAAGATCATCTCGCCACAAAGCTAAAAGGCGATGAAGGGTCGCCTCGCCTCTCGCCATTGGCGACAAGGTGATCGCCTTTCACAACACTGGGTGGTGTTGCTAGGTTGTATTCTATTTGAAGAATTTACCATGTATTTGTTTTATGGGAAGGATGAACCTATACACTGATCGATCGTTCAAAAAGTTGTGATGTGCAATTTTTGGTTTAACTTTTGAACTTTAACCTTCAAGTTTCTTAGTACAGGAAGGAAAAGGTCCAAATAGAGTGGCTTGTTATATTGGATTCATAATGATGACCAGCTATTTGGGATTGAGGCATAATTGTTGATTGAACTTTTACCTTCTAGGTGAGTGTGAAGAAAGAAAGGGAAGATAAGGTCTATCAGTATTTACATAAACTGAGAATGTCAATCAGGAGCGTAAGTGACTCAGCAGCAGAAATCATCCAGAGTTGGTTTGGAGGGGAAATGGCAACTAAGGTGGGGTTATCCAACTGGGATATGGATCAGGTGAAAGAAGCAATTTTACAAAATGGTGGAGGGTGGCATGGTCTTGGATGGATTGGAAAGGGTAAATGGCTTGCACAGAGGTCCCAAATAGCTCCAGATGGGAGGTGTCTAACTTGTGGGGAACAGTTGGTTTGTGTTGATATTGACAGAGCAGAGACAGAAAGATTTGCAGAGTCAGTTGCTTCTTTGGCTATGGAAAGGGAAGTCCATTCCAATTTTAAGGAATTTCAGGTGAGGAAGTTATCGTTAGTAATATGTGATTTACCATAACGATTCTATTTAAACGCAACATAGATGCTGTGTCTTTCCAGTTTTTTCCGAGTTTTTCTTCTAACTTCTAGAACTGTTTAGGACTGGCTGGAAAAGCATTCAGATTATGATGCTGTAGTGGATGCAGCAAATGTTGGGCTCTTTCAGCAGAATTTTGCTGAGGGAGGCTTTAGTATTGCACAGGTTGATAATATTAAGTTTGCTATTTATTGCCTTTCATTTGGTTTTTCCATTTAATGTTGTTAAAGGCTTAAAGCAGCAATTTGATTCATGTTCCATCCTGTATTGCAATAGAGCAGCTTGTTGCCGTTGTGAAAGAATTGCATAGCAGGAGCAACAAGTGGCCACTGGTTATATTACACAAAAAACGTGTCCGTACACTTTTTGAGAATGCTGGCTACAGAGAGTTACTTGAAGAGTGGATAAATGAAAAGATACTTTACGGAACACCCTTTGGATCCAATGATGACTGGTAAAAACTGAAGACTCTTTTATCTTCTCTCTTTCTCCCTTACACTAGTTTTTCTTAAAAACTATTCTAATGAGCAAAGCAAATTGGATATAGCGATGTTAAATCACCTTGATTTCCTTTACCTTTATCTTTTTACCTTTTACATTGTTGGGACCTCTTGTAGTCATCTTTTTTGTATTGCCTTTCTTGTTGTTCCCGTGAAAATTTAGAACACTTAATTTTTTACCTGGGAAGTGATAGAATGCCCCTTTTCTTGTCTATGTGACTGGTCATATGATTTGAAAGTTATTTTCCTGTAGATCTCTCAGCACATCCATACTATGTGACATTGTGCAATATGATATAGGTACTGGCTTTATGCAGCAGTGAAACGTAAGTGTTTGCTCGTGACAAATGATAAAATGAGAGATCACATCTTTGAGCTCCTGGGTAGTAGCTTTTTTGCCAGATGGAAAGAAAGACATCAGGTTTAATTGCTTGAAACAATTTCATTCCTTACGTTCATGTTTTTATGCTTCTTGAAATATAATGCTCCCTCTATCCCATTTTATGTGGTACCCTTTCCTTTTTAGGCCATTCCAGAAAGAATGTCACCTTACTGCAATTGGAAACAATTTAACTTTAAAATTCCCTCTTTACTCTTAATGAAATAATTCTCAGCTACACAAATATCTAAAAATTGTTTTAGATCACAAGTTCAAAAAATCTTCTCTTTTTTCTTAAATATCGTTCCAAGTCAAAGGGTGCCACATAAAATGGGATGGAGGGAGTATTTTTATGTAACTTTTGTTTTCATATTTTTCCCATGATTGAATTCCATCATTCGGATGATAGATTGATTGCAGAAATTGAAGGGATTTGGATGGTGAATTTTATTTTACTTTCGTCTTCCTTTTGGACAATGCTATCAATTCATAAGTAATAAACTGGCTTTAAAACCCTTGTGTTCTTGGATTGAAAATAATAGGAAGATATTATATTTATCTCAAACCACCTTCAACAGCATAAAAGTTTGGTTGTCTATAATTTCACAGAAATAAAAATGAATCAGAAATTGTTGTATGGTGTTTCAGTCTTTTTATGCACTCTCCTCTGTAGGCTTTTTATGCACTCTCCTCTTATAATGTTTACAGTGAGTGGTAAATTGTTGTATGGTGTTTCAGTCCTGGTAATTTATTAGTTGATGTTTCTTAATGATAAATGTGGAAAAAAGAAATAAATTTGACAAGTTGATGTGTCTTGGTAATATTGTAGGTCAAGTACACTTTTGTTAAAGGGGAGATTAAGTTTCTGATGCCACCCACATATTCTGTTGTCATTCAGGTAAACTGTCTTACTCTCAGTCCCTATTAAACAGCATTCTTTCCTTGACAGATGTTTCTTGTTCATAGTCGTCTGTACAGATGACTCTCTATACTATTTACTATATCAACATCTCGATTATGTCTTTTCTTCGTTTCTCCAGTTTTGCATGTTAATGTCAATATCTGTTTTTTCTTACCAGAAATGAAAAAAAAGTGACATATTTCTTTATTGCTGATTAGTGAGTTGAAATGATCAAAAGATGTCTAGCTATTGTTACCTTACTGAAGGACATTAATACTTCTGTCAATTCGTGGGATTTTGATCTTTTTCCTCAATTCGCATCTTATACCATATTGGATATCCCTTCACAAATTTCTGCAGGACATAACTTTAAATTGTTTGGACTGGTAAACAAAAAATGATCGATTCTGAACTTGTATGAAAAAATAGATCTACTGAGTAATTCCTAATTACATGTCTATCTATGGTTTTGAGTTTTCAATTAATATATCAATTTACTAGTTCTGTAGTCTCTATATATTTACATTCTCATATTAATATATGTCTATTTCAGGAATCCGAGAAGGGGTCGTGGCATGTGCCTCTGGCAGCTGAGGCCATTGAGGAGTCTTCAAGGACTTGGCTCTGCATCACCAGACAAGCTTCGTGTGAATCTGGCAATAAACAACATGCAAGCGTAGTAGAAGCTTCTCAAGTTAGTGAACTTGATCAAATTGCAGCGTCTTGTCATTCAGCTGGCGGCTTAAATGGATGTGCTGGTTTGACTGGTAAAAGGAAAGAGAGGTCCCCTTCTCCATCTCCATCTCATTCCAGTCTACAATCTTGAAAATTTGAAGGTGATACCTTTTCCAGAACCTTTGCATGCATTCTCCGGTCATGTTGCGCAAACTGTTACCTTGCGGAGCTTATTTTCTTTCTTTTTACTATTAATGAATTGGAAAAGATTTACTGGTGGGCATGTTCCTCAAACGAACACATTAAGATTTGTCGTTCATTCATTTATTTGAGATGTCAAAGTTGAAACTTTAACAATTTAATTGACCGGCAGAGGGGTGTACATTATCTTCATCACCACTCTTATTTCTTTTTCCCTGTGTTGGCAACTTGGCATCCCAAGTTTTTCTATGTTGAGGTTTAGTCGTCCATCGCTAGGTGCTGGTGTTTCTGAAGAGGTAGCAGACAGACACATGAAGAATACATTCATATATATGTGCTTTCAATTGAAATAGTCTTTTATAGGAGGAACAATTCTTTAACGTTCCTTGAGGATACAACAAATTAAAATGGATACATGGACAATGATAAATTTGATACTTAATAACCATCCACCTAGAATTTAAATTATTTAGTAGGAAATATAAATTCCTTTGCCACTTCTTCACTAGAATACATGTTTTACCAACCCAGGTATGTGAATGTTTTCAAAATAGTCTCCCCAGTTGATGCTCTTGGGGTTAAAGTTGAACAAATCTATTTCAATGCCAGACTCCACTGCTGCTCTGCGTAACTTTTCTGTGTTCATGTCATCATATCTGTCACAGAATTTCCAAGATTAGTCTTATATACATGGTGATAGAGCAGATATAAAGATGAGTTAAACTCGTTTGTATTAAACCGTGCTTATAAGTTGTATGTTATAGATATATGTAATTTACTTACACTCCCTTGAAGAATAAATAGGGCGCGTAAAGATCTACCAACCGCATCACAAACTTGATTTTCCTGTTAAGCTCTGAATATTTGTCTTGAAAGAATTGGCAGAGTAGTGTGTTTACTATTTCTAGTCCCTGTAGAAGTCCAGTTTCATTTCATGTTAATCACATAATATTAGGAGGAGGAAGAACATATTTCATTTATCTAACCTTTAAAGGAAGCAAGTAATGAATGGCCATGTATCTGTGAAAGCTAACCATGCTGCTGAAAACGTCAACTTTGCCAACAATGACTGGTTTTCCTTGCTTGTCAATCCATGGATGCTCCTTGAAGTAATGGAAGGCGGAATCCTGAGGACATGTGAACTTTAATGGATTTGAGACGGACGTTCCAACATGGTATATTATTTGCCTCCCTCTTTGGTCTGCATGAGCCATCATTGTTACTATCATCGCATTCACTACCATATCTGCTGGAATCTGTGCATGCACATATCGTTTCAAGATTTGATCGAATGTTGTTGAACACTAATTAGAAAATCGTTACTACTTACTACATCAATAATGTTTTCAGGATCGCCGAGGAAGCATGTGATTTGTCCTTTGCCATATCCAAGGGCTAAACTATCAATGGTTCTGCACAAGAACCATATGTTTATGTTTATATAAAAATCATTCAACAATGTGTGAGTATTCTTATTATTACACATGTTTGTATACCTTATGCCTTCAACCCAACCTGGGAAAGGTTCTTGGAAAGTACTAGTAACAATAGTAGGACGAACGATAACAAGAGGCACATCTTCTTTCAAGTCTCCCAATAACATCTCTGCCAATGCCTTTGTGAACACATAGGTGTTTGGCCATCCATACTTCCTTGATCTTCATAAATCAAACCGAGGCAGATCAAGGATTTGAAATTTATAATTTTACCGCTATAATAACTGTGTACAATAATAACAACATCATACTCGATATATACCTTTGAAGGCCAAGCTCCTTCATGGCTATTCTAATAGATTTTTCAGAAGAACCTTCAAATCTGAGCTGTTTGAGTGTTTCCTCCATAACTTTCTTCTCTGTATCAACATCTAGTCCTGATGTACCATTCAAGGTCTCGCCCAAATTATAGGGTGTTTCCAATATTAACCCTGCCTTTTCCCCCGACACATATGCTAAATAAATAAAAGTAGAAATAATGTCATTTATGAAATCAATCATTAAGTAGAGTAATCATCATTACAAGTTGGAAGCTACCAATTACCAGTTGACACGTGTAGAAGAACCTTTAATTTACTACACTTTTTGGCAAAGTTGAGAACGTTTATAGCTCCAAATGTATTGAGCCCCAAGGCTACATCATATCTGAAAAGGCACAAGTCAAACACACATCAAATCACATTATCAGTGTATTATAACAAGTTGTACGTTTTATTTAACTAATTTCACTATTGGTACATAATAAAAGAAGTTGGTAATTACATACCTTTCATCAAAATTAGTAGTTGCAGCTAGATTAACAACAACTTCTACTTCCCTCCACATTTCTTCCAGCAAAGTAGAGTCTTTGACCCCCAAGTTCTCAACTGTGATATCACCAGGTACAATCGTGGTCCTTTGGGAGATAAAAGCTTTCAAATTTGCCCCATATTTTCCCCTTAGAAGCTTAAACAAGTCCTTTTCCACAGCCTGTTTGTTAAATAAAACATGGAGTTGATAAACATGTATCTAAAAAATTAGAATATTAACAAAATTACGCCAAAAATATGAAATAAATAAAAAATTAGTAGAGAATACGAACAGTTGCACGGAATCACAAGTAAAAATTGAGAAATAAGAAGAAAAAAAATATAAATAATATAAAATAAGCAATGTTTTTTTTTAAAAATAGAATAATAAAAATAAAAAGGAATTTAATATAATAGAAATAAAACATAAATTAAAATGAAAAAAATAAAAAGAGAAATAAAAGAAAGAAAATTAAAAGTAATCAAGTTGTAATTAATTATCAACATTTTATAGCTTTTTAATTATCTTCTGTCAATTACGTTCCATTATTTACTGGCAAAGTAATTACCTAATCAACCAATCAGATCCATTTAAGGGCAATTTATGCAATTATTTTGGAGTTGACCAAAGGATGTGTGGGGTGATTTGTAGCATGAGTATATTAAATGCAATTAAATGAATGTCTGTCCTGTTAGGTGATAGCTTGTTCAGTACCTCAAGAAAAAATAGAAAAAACAATGAAATGAGATAATCATTTAATTTGAATTTAAGAAGAGAATTTTTAAACCCTACCTTCTATTTGATTCTTTATTTTTCTTGATCCCTTGTTGAATTTATCTATATCAGATACTTATTTTAATTTATTTAAATGTACAAACTTTTAGTATTTAATCATGGTTATAACATGAAATGTCACCATATTAAATCATTTAATTAAATTAAAGTAAATTAATATTATTTGATACATATTCTGCATAGGAATAGATATTTAATATTAATATATTTCAAATAGAAATTGTACATTGGAAAAAAAATGATAAAAGAATTTGTGAAAACTTTTCGACAATCTGAACGTAGTTCATTTTGCAGTGGAAAAAATAAGGAGAAAATTTTAAGAACACTTGTAAATTTGGCACGAAATATTTATTTTGTTTCTGAACTATTGATAGTATTAAAAATATTCGTTTACTTGACTGATTGAACTTAAATATACCCCTGATCTTGCAACATAAGTGAAGTACATCTCTAAATCCATGTCATGTTAAAATGTGTTTTTAACACTTGTGGTAGAAAGGGGATGTTTTTAGTGTCAAGTTGAGGGATATTTTTAAGACTATCAATAATTTGCAGATAAAACTAATAACTTGCGTCAAATTTAAAGCTACTTTTAATATTTCTCTCTAAACTAAATTTCTTTTTCGTTGGTGCTGTAGAATCTTATCCATTATATAAATTATAATTTATTTAATTGAACCAAATATCTGTATTAAAGCTAGTAGTAGTAGGAGAGAATATAGTGCATCGTTAATTAGTTCACATCACAAAAGTTTCAACATCGTTAATTTTACTTCTCCAACATCTTGTTGAGTTTCCTCCCTCATTTGTTTGCAAAAAGTCATTCCAGTATGGTGATGGTAATAATAATAATCTCAACTAAAAACATTCAAAAAGTCAAATATATTAAATTTAGATTCTGAATTTGATGCCTCTTCACAATAGTACACCTTATCTTCCTGCATCGGATGGTCTCATTTACATGGTGCTGAATAATCATCATATCATGAACCATACGTTTGGATTGAGTTAAGTGAAACATTCATTGTCTAAATCGTTAAGAATATATGATAATGTTTTTTTTCATGAAAAAAATAAAAATAAAGTAACCTTTTCATTTTTAGTAAATACTATATCTTTAAAAAGCAAAATTCTCGTATATGGATTTAAATTAATCAAACTTCAAATAAATGTATATTTTGATAAAAAAAGAAACAAGTAACCGTGTACCTCATTGTTGAAACGCTGCAAGGCTGTGTTGTTATCTTGAGCTCTTAAAAGCAAATATAGCTTCTTTACATTTGGTTGCACTCTAAGTATCTTCTCCGCAAAAACTATATCAAAACAAATAAATAATTTTTTTAACGCCCCATTAATTAAGATTAATAGATAAATCACAAGAGATGAAGAGAATTCAGTACTTTTAGCAAGAAAGCCAGTAGCACCGGTAACAAGTATAGCTCTATTCTCAAGAAACTTTAGAATACTTGTTAACTCCATATTATGGTGAAATTTAAGTGAAAAAAATATAAGAGAGAAAGATAAGAAATAATTTTTCTATTAGTTTAAAGGAAATGAAGAAGGCACAACAGAAAAACTTTAGATATGGGGTGCATTTATTTATAGGGACACATACTCAGTGTACACAATTGAGTGCACGAAATTAAAGTTGTTGATAATTTCTTTGGTAGATTGGAAAAAGTAATGCTGCTAATTTTTTAAAAATTTTATTTATTTATTTATTTTTGGTGATATACATATATATTTTATATCAAGACATGGTTAGGGATAACTCATTTATGAGTGCTGTCTAATTTGGCGGCGTGTCTAATTTGTCTATTTATAGTTTTTGCTATTTGGGGGAAGTAAAATCTATTGGTTTGTTTTTTAATAGTTATTATAATTTTTTTTAGTCAAGTAATACACTATGAAATTTGACGAACATATATAAAATATATTTTTTTAATATAATTTATAAATTTTTATTTTAAAATATTAAATTAATGTAATTTGATTTAGTTTTGAAAATCAATTAAACTGACTCTTGAAAGTGAAACGTGACAACTAAAAAAGAATGGAGAAAGTATATTGGTGTACTTTGAGCTTGTGTGGACATGATTTGAAATCAGATTGAGTTAAAACTAAAATATTATTCGAATCTAATTTGAATTTCACAAGTTGTATTTTGTTTTTATAAACATGAAAAACCTATTGAAAAGTATCAAAACTTTCTCAATTCTTATACAATTTTACTAAATGAGCAAACTATAGTTAATAAACAAGGTATCAGAGTATCTTAAGGCTCAATATTAATAAATTATGTATCTCTACATTTCTTTTATAAATAAATATTTGTGATAACATGCTATTGCAAAATTTTAGACACTCCTATATAATTTTACTTAGGATTTGAAATCTTTTTTTTTTTTTTGAAGAATTTGAAATTTTAATCATGATTTGAACCTGAAGTAGGAATTTTGTTCATATTTCATAAACAAATGCTAATTTCAAATCAAAACTTTAAATTTGAGTTTAAAATAAAAAAATATTTTAAAGGAAAAAAATTACACTAAATGGAGTACCCAAAAACTATTATTTTTGGCTAAGATATACTCCCTTCATTCATTTTTACTTGTTTTTTATTTTAAAAATAAATGTTTTTTAATTTTTTACTTGTCAATTTTAGCATGTTAAGAAAAAAAAATATATGCTTATTAAAATTTTCATATTTTACTCTCAATGTTAATAACTTATTCTTTAAATTATATTTTAGAATCTAAGATTATAAATCAATAAATATAAATATCATAGTAAAAATACTAATTAATTATTATTTTCTCAAGGAAGTATGAAAATAGACAATGCTTGTTTGTATAAATAGTTATTTTTGCGTTGATATTTAAAAAAACAGTTCTTGATTTTGATAACAACTCTAAAATGACCTTTTTTAAGTTTTAATGAAAAAAACTCAGGGTTAAAAACCTTAAGTTCATCGGCAAAGATAGTAAAGCAAATTGACATGATTTTATGATATACTCAACATAATTATATTATTAGATAAAAAAGAATAATCTCCCTCTCCTCCCTCCCCCCCTCCTTTTGGATCTCGAATTAAGGGGAGTCAATTTCGAGTCCTTCTCTCAATTAAAAGGGAAGGTATCGTACAGGGGTAGGGACAACACTCTATCATATAGTGGAGGGGATAGTTAGGACGATTAAAATAAAGATTACGTATAATAACAATCATATATTTGATGTCAATTCATTCACATTTTTATTCGTTGTAGGGGAAGGCTAACTGTTTGTTGGCTAGGAGCTGTATGAGTGTGTAACATTCATATACGACTCTGTGATAAGAGCGGTGGACAGAAATGACCTTGTTGTACCTCACTCTCGTCTTCTATGGGGTTTGCTCTTTTTTTTTATGGACAATATGCCAATATGATCTTAATAAAGTGTGGGATTTTACATCTCGTTACCCTTCTAGAGGGAACGCTAATGTACGCTTACGCAAAAGGATCCTTCTAACCCCAATATTTAAAACTAATTGTCAAGGGTCCCTCGCCATTGATCCACTTTGTCCCGACTTACTAAGGGATTTTCTTCACCCCCCTCCCCCCCAAAAAAAAGAAATTATAACAAACAAAATTAAATATTATGGATAATTATGGAGAGAATTATATTTAAAAATAATTAAGACAAATATAACAAATAAAATAAATCAATCCAAAAATATATTTTAAAATATTATTTAATTTATTTGTTAACCAGAATTTTTTGCCTTTCCATTCAAGTTAATTATTGCCGAATGCCGAATAGCATGTAATTATCAAATGGACTGCAAGCACTTAATTTTGGTGATTGAATTTTTATTTTATTTGACTTGATTTTTTAGAGGACAATTTTTTGGAAATAATCTCTCTATCTTTATGAGATAGTAATAAAATCTACGTATATTTTA
>DF360757.1:20732-44611 GCA_000787875.1 Solanum virginianum | reverse complement strand
ATATTTTTCTTTTCACTTTTGTTTGCACATCGCAAGTATTATTATTGTATTTGTTAAAAGTTTAATTTATTTATATCAATATTGTTTGAGAAAAAATTTATATGCTATTTTCTCAGTCCCGTTTTATGTGACACCCTTTGACTTGGCATGATGTTTCAGAAAAAAATAAGATTTTTAAAACTTGTGGTCTAAAATCATTCTTAGATTTTTGTGTAGTTCGGAATCATTTCATTAAGGATAAAAAGAAAATTAAAGGGTGCCACATAAAATATGGGAGAGAGTATTATTTTTTAACATGGATCTTGTAAAATTGTCCAAACAATTTTTGCTACTTTTTAATTAAAATTTTAGATCATATGTTTGCTCTTTCTTAAAAAGTATTGTAACACTTTATACTATTCTAACTTAGATTAGCCCAAATCAAGGGAAAAATTACAAAAATGCGAAGAGATAAACGGCAGACCTTGATAAAAATTTTGATCATGAAAAATTTTAAAAATAATTTTGAAAGAGTGAAGTTCGTATTCTATCCGCTTCGTGGAGAAGGATTAAAAGTTTTCAAAAATAAATAAATTGCAAAAATGCAAAAAGATAAACTGCAGACCTTGATAGAAATTTTGATCATGAAAAATTTTAAAAATAATTTTGAAACAGTGAAGTTCGTATTCTATCCCAGGAAACAACCTCTCTACTTCTATGAGTGGTAAGGTCTGCGTACATTCCACCCTCCTCAGACCCCACTTGTAAGATTTCACTGGGTATGTTATTGTTGTTGTTGTTGTTTAACGTTCGTATTCTATCCGCTTCGTGGAGAAGGATTAAAAGTTTTCAAAAATAAATCTTGCAACAAGGTACGCATCGCGAATCTGTTGGGAGGTAAAATATATCTGGCGCAGTTTCTTTTGATGAGGATTATTTTAGATTTTTTCTTTCTCCTCGCTCGTACTATGTTGTTTTGGGTATTTTAAGGGTTTTTATCTAATAATTTCTTCATTATTTGAATTTCCCTTCTAAAATTAGAAATTCTCTTTAGAAGTTTCTCCAGGCTCCATGAAAGACCAAACAATCTTCAAGATTTTCATTTAAGGTATGTGATTATTCATTCATAGACTCATTTCATTCATGGAGTTCAAAGAATTTTTATCTTTTTCCATGAATTTCTAATATAAAAATTATGGATTTTATGATTTATCATTGAATTTTAAATTGACTTATCGAATACATTAATTGCATGATTTTTATGATTTGTCATCAAGTTCTTCTCAACATGATTTAAGGTTCATGATTGATTATGAATTTTTTCAATTATGATTCCGTTGACATTGTTTTGCATTAATTATGCATGAGGTAAAAGTAAATGGATAATTTCAAGCTTTTACGTGCAATTCCTCTTAAATTTCATCTTGAGTTCATAAAATTTAATGTGAATTTCTTTAATTATGATTTTAATTGTTCTTGTTCTTCATAATTTTGCATAAATTCATTCAAATTACACGATTTTAAGTTGATTACATGTGAACTCATACTTCACTTTATTTTTCATTACAGATTGTGATCCTAAATTGATAAGGCTTTTAACGCAAATTTTTATAAAAAGATAATGAATAGTAATGATAAAACTTTTATGAAAAAAATGAATAATACTGAGAAATTTTTATAAATTTTTAAAGTAGCCTTTTGACTTCGAGTTTCTCTATTCCCTCTTCTAATATAGAGTAAAATGTATCCACGAGTACATAGTATATGGCAAAAGTGAGATTATATGGTAATGGTGGTAAAATTAATCCAAACAAAATTCATGGTTTAAATTTTATGACTTTATAAACTTAAAATTTTTGGCATTAGATTTATCGTATTTTTAAAATTGTGAATTCATATATATTTTTACTGAAATTTAGTAAAATTGTACATGTGATTTATGCTTTGAATGAAATTTTTTGAGTTTATGTAAACACAGTGTCACTAATAAAGGTGGAACCAAAATTTAAATTTATGAATTTTGAATACTAGAATAATAATATCTTGTATTAGTAATTGGATTCTCAATTTAATTTTTGTGTTAATTCGGTGAATTTCTTAACTAGTATATTCTCTTCATCTCAATTTTTGTGACTTTTTTTAGATTTTGATAATCCAAATAAATTATTTTTGACCATAATTTTCACGAATATAAATTATATCTTTAAAAAATTAAAAATTTCTATATCCAAACACAATCAAATTAAGAAATTCGAATCACAAAAAGCAAAAAATATCATAATGTGGATCCTCTCTAGACGTAATAATAATTGTTGTACAGTACCAAGTTGGTGATGGTGGTTCAACAAATAAAGAAATATGTCCCTTGTAGTACATGTGATTTTATTAATATCCGCCCCACGTTCACATACATTAATTTGGCATACTACTTTTCTTTGTTTTTATCGAAAGAAAAGTATTAAAAATATATTTAAATTTGAAATTAATTATTAATTTTATTTTTGAACTGTTGATAATGTTAAAAGTATTTCTCTACTTGACTAGCTGAAGTTAAATACATCTCTGATCTTGTAACAAGAGTGACATACACTTCTAATTTCTTGCCAGGTTAAGGGTTATTTTTAACATTTGTGATTATTCGGAGGCGTATTTTAATTTAATTAGTCAAGTAGGGAGCGTTTTTAAGACGATCAATAGTTTGAGGATGAAACTGATAAGACATTTTTTTTATAGTTTTCTTGGATACAATGACATCTAGGTTGGTTATTAGTTTGGACATCGAATTTAATTCTCTTCCAACCATATAGTAGAAGAAGAGAAAAAGAAAATTATTACTCAATTTGTACCGAGTTTGAATAAGTAGCTACTTACAGTTTTAGATTTTTCTTATTTCTGTAAAGAGAATTCTGAACTTTATTCTTTGATTATTTTTTTAGAATTAAAATAAGATTTTTCAGAACCGTATTAGAACACCATATAGTACGTACTTTTGCAGGATTTCACAAATTTTCTAGATATTTTTACTGTTTAAAAAATGATGAATCAAGAAAAATGGATGATGACAAGAATAAAGATGCATCACACTATTTTATAATAATGTAAAACAAAGTTAAGCAAAAACAAAATAAGAAAACTATATCATATATGTGAAAAGAAATTAACTAAGATGAGGCTAAAAACTCACTAAATGTCTCATTATAAACTCAATATTATAAAGTATAATTTATACATATAAATTTATTTGGTATGATTTAGTATTTTTGGTTTACTTTTAAAATTTAAAATCTATTGATTAATTTGATACAGTTATAAATTTATATAAAAATATTTATAATTTTATTAAAAAATCTAATAATCAATTCAATACAATTTAATTTGATGGATTAAATCAGTTTTTATGAATCCATTGGCATTCTGGGAGGGTTGATAAAAATCAAATCGAAATTGACTATTCGAATTGAAAAAAGTTATTAATTTATCAGTTTCGGTAATGATTTACTTTTTTTTATTATTGGATTATCGGTTCTTAATGATTTTATATTTTTTCTTAATGGGTTAATCGATAACCCGATAATAAATATAATAATTATATTTTTATTATTTGATATATAAAGTTCTTGATAGTTTCATACACCTTTTATTGTCTCAAACTCTCAGTTATTCTACAATTTGATAGTGTTTGTATTTGAGCAAAATGTAATTTGTCAACTCATGTGTATGATTTATTTGATTTGTCATCATGTTTCTAAAGAAATTTTTTTGTCAAATCTTAATGGTTAAACTGTCGATAAGTCAATATCTTAATAATTTTATAATAATTTTTCATATCTATAAATCAACAACTAATAATTCAAATTGATAAATTTTAAAATCGAATCGTATCCAACAATATGGCGCAGTCACAAGTTGGATGGTAATATTAATGCAAAGAATAATTCAAGGACTTTAAATATTAAATTTTATACATAAACTAATGGTACTTTTCTTTTGGAGAATTTAAAAATGGAGATAAATCATTAACTACATTGTCATTTGTCTTAATCGAATAACTGTCTTTCTTTTAATTTTATTTTATTAGTTCTGATGGACCCAATTCTGCTCTGAAAGAGTCTTCTAGATAAATCATGGAATAAGAAAAAATCTTGTTCTTAGACAATATAATCAAGAAACACCAGAAAATAAATTTTAAAAAGTTTAGGCTACAATTTTCAGTATTATGCAGTTATTTCATATCTTTCGTCGAGTTGATAATAATTTATTTGACCAAAAAAAAAAAAATAGCCACAAAAAATATTTTGAATAATAAATGTCTTTCACATCCAACTATAACAATGAATGATTTTTGATTTCTAAATAATAATATTTCAAAATAAAGCACTTCAACATAAAAAATTATATTCAAAGAAACATTTAGATAGCATTAAAGGCTTTGACATTGATTGACCAAGACTTAGAGTTAGTCATGCATAAATTGATGTCAAGTTTTAATCAAGCAATTAATTTAGAAGAAGATTGATGTTAAGAACTAGTTGGCTTTTTGACGAAAGAAGGTTGCAGCCTACTTAATTATAATCAAGCAAAAAATTTGAGATTGAATTTTTCAATATACAATTGTCTGATTGTCTCATATGTTTTGTCTATCTCAATAATGATTTATATGTGGACGGTACAATTGACTCAAAACAAAAAAAAATATTTTGAACAACAAATGTCTTTTTCAAGCAGCTATATATGACGATGAATGATTCTCGATTTCTAAATAATAATATTGCAAAACAAAGCACTTCTGCTCTTCAAGGTCTAACTCACACCTAAAACCTAATTTGAAGAGACGAGGATTGTTCAAGCCTTATAAAAAGTCTACCCATCTTATTAACCACTAATGTGGAAATTTCTGTCATTCTTCAACACTTAACCACTAAATGTGGGACTTTTGTCATTTTTGAACACTTCACCTCACGCCCCATGCTTAGTATTTGGTGCGTTCGAATACCATATAAAATTATGCCTTGAACCTAACTCATACTCCAAAACCTAACTCAAAGGGAGGATTGTTTTTAATCTTGTAAGGAGTCCACCAATTTCATTAACCATCAATGTGGAATTTTTTGTCATTTTTAACAACTTCGACATAAAAAACATATTCGTAAAAATATTTTTTTAAAAAGAAAAAAAATATTCAATAGCATTAAAGGCTTCTACACTAATTGAGAATGTAAATATTAGAATTAGTCGTGTATAAATTAATGTCAAGCTTCAACCAAACAATTAAATTTAGAGGAAGATTGATGCTGATAACTTGTTGACTTTTCCTACTAAAGAAGGTTGCAGCCCGAGTATAATAAATGAACATGCTGTTTTGGTAGCTGCTCCAGTAAAGGCCAATCCGATTTTGCTTCGTCCAACTCCAAATATTAGTATAAAATATTTAATAATATTTGTCTACTGTATGAAATCAAGAGGTAATTTTATACTTAATTTCTAATTTATTTTTATTATTAATTATAGTTATTTCCCTATTATATTTTTCAAGACATCATATTTATTATATTTAAAGGGTTATTTGGTAAAATTAGTCTCTCATTTATTACTTTTTAATCCCTATGCCAAGTCAATAGGGGGCCGAGTAAAGTTGAATGGAGGGAGTATCAATCTTTGACAATTTCAATGTGGTAGTTAGAAGTGATACTAATAAAAGAAACCAACAATATAGTTACTATTCATGTTTCTATCAACAACGATAAAATTAGAGATGCTAATAATACTATTTTTGTTCCTGCTGTAACATCCTAAATTTTATCAAATGAAAATTATCACTTGTTACCAAAAAGAAAAAAAAAGGAAATGTTTATAAGCATTAGGTAAGATATACTTCGAGGAAACATCTCTATGAGGTAGTAATAAAATCTACGTACATTTCTTCAAATCCCACTTATGAGATTCTACTAACTATATTGTTGTTGTTTGTAGGTAAGATGTACTTGTTGATAATTTGGCGGTTTGGACAGTTGCAGATATAAAACAGACAAATAATTAAAGGTCCATCCACTTGAATTGCAAAGCCTTGCAACTTGATTTTCCATTCTTCAATTAAAACCAGAAACAAAGGAAGAGGAGGTCCAGCAGGTAGGGGATAACAGCGGATGGACCCTTTACTCTTTAGGAAGGGGTGTCACTGTCACTACATACCACCTTACAACTTCAAAAAAAGAGTTTCTTGTAAAAAATACTTAAAAATAATATATTTGATGTAATTCTATAAGTGGAGTCTGAAATTAAAGGAGCGTAAGCATATATAATAAAGTGACACCACTTGAAAATACAAAGTATATACATAAAAAGATTTCATGGCTTAAAATCAACTCATCATAACTATACATAAAATTGCCTAGAGGGAATTGAGTTATGATAAGTCGTCAAGCAACTAAAACAAGTATTTTTGGAAACCACATTAATAACGTATAAAGATACAACATTAGGAGATGATTGATTGTCATCCGTCATCAACAAGTATATACTATAGGATTATAATCATAGTAATTCCGAATATAGTCTGTATCTCTATGAGATAATAGTAAGATCTGCGGACATTTTATCCTCCTCAGACCCCATTCGTGGGATTCCACTTTGTGTGTTATTATTAGTGTTCATTGAACCAAGTGTGCCTGGGGAGCAATTTTTCAGACTGAACCAAGTGTGGGTCAGACTTACTTACACAGGTCGTTGATAAGCAAGCACCTTATCGAAGTTTGTTTTTGAAACGGGAGGGGGTATGATCTGCCAAAGCATTCATCAGCAAACAGCTAATTAGGGCCCTGTTGTTGAAGAATGACAAAAGATTTCATATTACTAGTTAATGAGATGGATGAATTCCTTATAAGACTCGAACAATTCTGTTTCTTTGAGCTAATTTTTGGGGTATGATTTAGATCTAGGCTCCCAAAAATTAAAAGTCTCAGGCACCAAATGCTAAACTACTTTCCTTCTCCTCGTAGTCCACACAAGGAGTCAATTTCGTCAACGAAAATACTGGATGTTGTACTTTGGAATAGGATTGAAACTAGCTTTTGACTTCAAAGCGTTTCCTCATACATGTTTTTTCCAAAAATTATCAACAAATGCAAAGCTCATTAGATCATCTCCATATTTCAATGGAAGTTTGTCATCAGTCATCAAATCATGTTAACCATCTCGAATTTCTTTATTACAGTATCAAATCAGGGAATTTACAAAAAATTCAAAAGTTAGATGGTCCAAACGTCATATTGAAGAGTTCAGGGGTATATGCAACATGTTATAAGACACGATGAAAACGCAAAGGTTTTACCATATTCCCCGTCGCAGAAAAAGGGCGGCTGTGAAAAATGGGGAAGAACGGGAAGAAGAAAAGCCACCAGCAGAGTCGTAGAGATAGAGCTTACTATCCTGAACAGGAAGAACCTGAGTACCCAGCTGCCCCTCCTGTTGAGTTTGAGTCCCCTGCAGAAGAAGAAGAAGAAGATGATCTCAGTTCTTCATTTTCAATCAATGATATCCCTTCAAAGTTCTCCTTATACCAACAATCTGTGCAGGTAAGAATACCCATTTGACAAAATCTTTTCTTTTTAATTAATGGGTAGCTAAATGGAGTAACTTAGTTTGTATCTTCTTATTGTTGCAGTCTCCAAAAGGGGATATAAGTTATCTGCAGAAATTCTTCTTGATGTACGTAGGTGGGAGGGCTCCCCTTCATTTCCAGGAAGATTTCTGCGGCACTGCTCTTTTGAGGTATAATTTCAGCTACCCGTGCATTCGGAATTTACTGGCAATTTTAGCTTATTTGCTGTGCATATGCTCTTTATGTCTTGATTGTCAATTTGTTCATTGCTGGAATCTATAAAGAACCGGAACTTGAGTGGATATGGCACGGTAAATTATTGCCCAAGATTAAGTTTAAGCTGATGATTTACATACTAATATCTTCAAAACACTAGAGCATAAGTCAGGCCATTCCTTATGCAATTCTTGGAAATGTTTGATGTAGCTTAGTGCTTTAAATTGGTTTTTGGTGTATTTTGCATCACTGAAATTAGCTCGTGGATGGTGGGTAACGGTCTGTAACTATTAGTGGTCATCCTGTTGAAGTTCATATGTGACTTGATTTCATTTAGATATTTGAGAAATTATAAAGCTGCAAGTCAAGGGAGAGCATTGTGGCTGCTGTTCGGAAGCTGGTTATATTTAAGTCCAAGATTTTGAGGTGTTGCAGCAGCAGAATGCTCGTCATTTTAGCTTATCTGCTTTGATTAATTCTTCCCTGTAGCTGTCCATTTTATAATTATATTTTACTTTTAGGATGGCAATTTCTAGTAGCTTGATAATGTTGCCTAGTTGGATTTGAAACTTTTGGTACTAACGATGTTGATAGTCAACATTGATTCCTACTGAATGTAGTACAACATGTTCCTTGGTTGATGCCTTTCTTTCTGAAAAGATTGTATTAAAGTTTACTCCTCAAATTATATGTCAGTTTGTCTCCATTTTGAGCTAATGATAGTTTTATACTCATCAGCCATACTTGTCACACTTGTTGGTTGAGGCTTAGCCTTCAGTCTCTTGGCCTCCACTTTCTGTCAAGACTAAAGTGTAGTTTAGTGAGATCGACCACTAGAAGTAAATTAATTTATCGTCTCGAATCATTCCTTTGCAAATTTATAAGCGAACTCAACTGTTTCCTCTTCTTTTTTTTTTCCTTTTATTTCACCACATATCTGATGCAGATAGATTAATGCATTGTTTCACCAATTAGAAAAAACAAAATTAATGCACTTAAGGATTCCTTAATGACCTAGTGGTGAATGAAGTGACTTGATAATCATGAAGTCTCTTGTTCAATTCCCAATGGAGACAAAAAACACTAGGTGGTTTCTTCTCATCTATCCAAGTCTCGGCAGATAGAATTAACCACACATACCCTGTCGAACATCATGGTATTATCAAAAAGAAAAATCACTGCATAGTTACAACTCATTTCCTGCAACTTCATAAGCTAACTCAACTGTTGTTGTTTAACACCACCTATCCTGATGCATTTTGACAGTACCGAATGGCTCCATAGTGATGCTAGGCGCACTGCTATCGGATTAGATTTAGATGTTGAGACACTTGATTGGTGCATGGAGAACAATGTGAACAAAGTTGGTGCTGATGTCTCTTCCAGAATGTTTCTGTTTCATGGTAATGTGTTGCAACCTCTTGAAGCCAAATTGGTTAATGCCTCTACTCAAAATCTCATGCAAAATGTAACACTACGAAATAGTGAAGATGATTCTCCTGATCACAAATTGATGAAGGATTTTCAATTTCCTGCAAGAGATATAGTTTGTGCTTTTAACTACAGTTGTTGTTGCCTTCATACTCGCCAAGAACTAGTTTCATACTTCAAACATGCCTTAAGTGCTCTGAACAAGAAGGGTGGTATATTTGTGATGGATCTATATGGAGGCACATCAGCAGAGCATGAGCTAAGGATGCAGAGGAAATTTCCTAACTTCACAGTATGTCTATCCAAACTACAGCAATCTTTGTCTTTTTTCATTGGATTACTTGTACTGGAATCTGGATTTTCACTTTCTTGCCATATTCTTTATTGTTCTATTTCAGCATATGAATTTTTTATTGTCACTTCCTTTTCAGGGCAATTCAGAACAGTGCTATAATGAAAATTTTTCAATGTGGACATGTTCATTCTGAGGATGTTCACACTTTTATGCATTTTTTGTCATTAAAATTTCGGGATGTTCCTGCTTATGATCCATTCCTTTTACTGTTTATTGCATTAGAACTTTATTTATTCAATGACAGTTTAGTCAACTTGCTAACAGAGCAAACAATTCCCAAAACGAAAAGCCCCTCCATGATCTATCATCCTCTACCGCTATCACCAACCCTTCTCCCCAATCATCCAACCCTACAGCTCCTTTTCTGTTGCCTCTGCTCTCCTCCAAATTTTACAACTTATTCAATTAACATAGCCGTGCAGAACTTATCTCAGTGTTATTAACAGACAAATAAAACAAGTAGAACTTTTCATATACATGAAATTTAGTACCATAATCTTTGCAAAGAAAAAATTGTATATTCTTTGTTGGCTCTCATTTATTTTAAGGTGAAGACCATATATTAAATAAACGGGTTTTGTCTTAGTTACTTTGTGTGTTGTATCCCATCTAACAAAAACTTTATGCAACTCGAAAGGAGAGATAATATTAAAAAAAATTAGTGTCACTGTAATGTCAAATAACTCTTTAATCATAACAGACAAGAAAATGATAATGTGAATAAGGATTTAATCAAGAAAATTAGGGGTCTCGTAGGGGAATGATATGTGGTTGACAAACTATAGCACACCTTAGAGCATGGCTTGAAGATGCTGGTTTTATCATAGACTGATTCTAATGGCACTTACTAAGGGATTTGGGGTTACCGGGATAAGTGACCATCGGAAGGCTAGAACAGCTGTTAAATTCTGTTTGATTTGATTCAGCAGTTTCTGCTATTAGTTGAAGTGGCTTATTAGAATATTAAGGTTAACTGAATTGGTAGAGTAGACAAAACTGAACCAGAAAATCCCGAAACTTGGACAAAAATGCAAGAAGCCATGTTTATACAGATGGATTGATAATCATCTAAACATGTTCCTATGCTTTGTATCTTAGTGGTAAAGCTATTATTATCTCTTTCATCTTGTGATACAGCTCAATTCAGCTAGGTACACATCCTACCTTAATTCATGTCTCAAGGCTGTGTGTTCCAATTTACATCTAAATGGCTTACTGCTTGTTGACAGCTGGCCTAGTATATTAATTGCAACTGGTCATGTAATGGGAACAGGAAGGATATCCTCACCAATGTTGATGTGGTTTGCTAGAGCTTAGTTCTTTCGCTTAATTGCTTCACTTAGAAAATAGCATGCACACCCAGAAGGAAACTTTTGTCGTGAATGGCTGGCTTTAGGTTTCTTTATGGCGTTAATTGATATATTATGATGCATCTGGATGAATGGGTTCTTTTTCCGAAAATACAGATGATAAGCCCCAACCAGGCCTCTGGGACAGACATCCTATGTAATAAGCAGCTCTTTTTTTTAAGAAAAAAAGATGAAGTAATTCCAAACAACTTGTGTTTCAACGAAGAAAAAATAGTCTTTCCCAATTTATTCACTAAATGATTGAATTGTAAACTGTGCTGTCCGTTTCACAGTATGTATGATTGAATTGTAAACTGTGCTGTCTGTGTCATAGTATGTGTGGGAGCAGGCTGAATTCGACATCATTAAGCGGAAAACGAGGATCAGCCTCCATTTTAATCTGCACAAGCCGCAAAGAAAAATACGCCATGCATTTTCTTACAGCTGGAGACTGTAAGTCACTTCCTCCTCTATTAGAGAATAGGTCACATCCTCATTCTGCTATTCAGGTACTTTTTCTTTTGTCGTTGTTCATCTAATACCATGAAATGTATTTCTTGTGCATAGATGGTCGTTGCCTGAGATCAAAGACTGCTTGGAAGAAGCAGGATTTCAGTCAGTCCACTTCTGGATCCGACATATGCCTGACAGCGAAGAAATTAGAAGCACATATGGTCTTGCTGCTGGACGAGACATAAAATATGAAGAGGTTACAAGTTTTCAGCAACAAGATTCATGGAACGCATACATTGTAGGCGTTGCATAATTTTGCTATATCTGCGTTGTTTTCATGAAAGTGCACTTAGGTAAGAAGTTATTTTTCATTTCATAGATCATAGCATATGAAAGTGATCAGCAGGTTACATTTCTTGTGTTTTTTGGGATACATTTTAGTGCACAAAATATGTTGTACCCTCATCTATAAGTTTTCTTACTAGGAAGAACTTCAGTTGAGCCGTTGACATCTCCAAATACAGTGCTTCAACAATCAACATCATAGGGGAGCACAACTGTTATCATAGGTTTTAAATGTAATTACAGGCATACTCTTGAACAGTGAAAAAAGGATGGATTGGGCACACCATATATAGCTTGTTGATTAATATCCCCTCCGTTTAAAAAAGAATGATCTAGTCTGACTTGGTACGGAGTTTAAGAAAATAAAGAAGACTTTTCAATCTTATCTTTCTAAATTAAAAGTTATGCTAAATGTACCAAAATGCCCAATGAGGTCCTATCGATTAGTATTACACAGAAGAAATCAATTATAGATACTAATACAATTAGATCTGCTCTTCATAGACAAACTTGGGATTTGCGATCCCAGGTAACTTTAATCTTATGACATTAAACATGTCATTTGGAAAGTTGAAATTAAAGTTTTGTCAAAAAAGAAAATAGATCATTCTTTTTTAAATATATCAAAAAGGAAAGTAAATCATTAATTTTTGAATGGAGGGAGTAACTTGCTTCCGGAATGATGAAATACACTTCCAATTTCATTTCAGGTAGGAAATCATATCATACAGCAGATAAATTGATAGATTTCACCCATCAGACAAATCAACAACACCTATATGAGATAGACACCCAAATTTACTTATTGATTCTTGAATGATTAAACATGATGGATTTCAACCTGGATAAATTTTGACTGCATCATTGCAGTAATTATCCATTTGTTCCAAAGGCATGCAGTTGACTGGAAAAGTGTTTTTTTGTATGATAAGGATGGGTAAAAGGATCTAAAATTATCATTAGATTCTTCCTTATCCCAACCAAGAAAAAAAGGAACTCCGAGACGGTAGAGCGTGCTCAATAAAAGTTAAAATCAAAACAGAAGTTTCTTTTATTTTGAAAAAATCAAAACATTCAATTGCTTTTTTGGTTAAAAAAAGAAGGGAAAAGAAAAAAAAAATCAAAAGAGCAGTATTGCAAAAGCTCAAAATTTCAAATAACTTTAAACAAACGTTAGCAATTACTATTATCAACTTGACTATAATAATCAAAGTTTGTGGTAAGATACTAATGTCCTCAAGTTTTGGCCTTAAAAATAGATTCATTTTGATTAAAAAAATAATATCTTTCAAAATTACATTTTTTTTAATGAAAATTCAAATAAGTTAAATCAAATATATCATCCATCAAGAATGTTGATATGATAATCGGACATTTTACCCTTTTGAAGTTAATCATCTATACACATTTAATAAATTTTCTAACTCATACAAAATTTTGGCCAAAGTGACTAAATTTTGTCAAAATTTCTGTTTAAAATTCTAACTCTCCTTAAGTGCTTGTTTGGATGTCTTTTTAGCTTAAAAAGTATGCTTATAAATATTCTTTCTTAATTTTATATAAATATTATTAAAATATTTAAAAATTATTTTAACTTAAAAACAGTTAAAATAAAACAATTTAAACAGACTTCGATTGTTTTTTTCTAGAAAAGCCTATATATTGAAATTGAGTTGACTTTGTCTAGCTAAAATTATTGCGTGTTGACTTAAAGATCTCTTCGTCATAATTAAGGAAGAACATAGTCTATTAGGGGACCTCGAGATTATAAAAATTCATAAGTGGATTAATTAATTAATGCCTAAAATATCTCAATAACAATCCCCGCCAGCCATGTATTTACTTATTGAACAAGAGTTTTGGAGTAACTGATAAAATTATTGTCATGTGATGAGGAGATCACGAGTTCAAGCCCTTAAAACAGTTTTTGCTAGAAATACAAGGTAAAAGTATATATAATAGATTTTCATGATTAGATCCTTCATCGAATCCTGCGTATAGCAGAAACTTTAGCATATCAGGCTAAATTTTGCCCATGTGTTTACTTATTCGCTAATTATACTTATAGCTCTAAATTTTGTTATTTGGCTAATTTAAAATAATATCGCTATTTCAATTGAGCTGTTGTTTTAAGTTTAAATATGTATATATTAGACCTTTAATAATAATAGTAACAACACGCATATTTTAACTCATAATTATGAGTTCGTCTCTTAATCTTATTCAAACAATAAGTAGTAAATCGACTTATACCTAAAAAATGCACTAAATTTTGTCTGTTCTAGCCAGGTTGTCTCCAATAATCACAAGCACATGGTCCGTGGATCTATACCTCAATGAATTATTGAAGGTTCTCTAAATAATAATAATAATTTAGAAGATCTATCAAATTATAATAGAACGTTCACTAAATTATCATTAAAAACATTCATTAAATTATTTTTTATTGAGAATTTTTTTATTGTATAAATCAAAATTGAGATATTTAATTAAGGATAATATTTCTATATTATCATGTTCTTGGTGTTAACTAGCTAAGTTTTCATTTTACTTCACACTATTTTAACACGAACATAGGATCATCCCAACCATGTGACTACCTACCCAAACAAAACATAACTAATATGCCCTGAAAAGTTTTGAAAAACAGAAGAAGGTTGAATGCATGCTGATAAATTAAAAATGCATATTTAAACTAAAGAAAAACGCAGTTGGCGTTTCACTATGCAATTTGAAGTTTTAATTTGAAGTTTTGATTAGGAATTTTATATCGCTGTCATGAACTATGATTTGTTTATTTGGTTGTAAATTGTATAAGAGTTGAGAAGATTTGATAATTTTCACAATTTATGAATTTTTATGTTTATGAGAAAAGGTACAACTTTGTGATTCAAATAAAATTTTAACCTTTTTTTTTCAAGTTCTCAATAAATAAAATTATACTCTCAATTTATTAATATTAAATTAATATTTTTAAAAAATATACTGAATAAAATAGCTTGACCCTATTAGTTAATAAAAACAAAGTAATAAATTCACTGTATCAATAGTTTTTTTTTTTAAAAAAATTACTTTTGCAAGTTATAATTTTTAACAAATAAATTCGAATAAAGGGAGTATATATTGAAAATTAAATTCATGTATTCCTCGAAAGAACCAAGAAATTGATTTCCCATTGTATGTTGTTGACGGAAAATCCCCAGGCAACCCGGCCCCAACTTGCCGTCTTCAATTTATTTAATTTTATACTATCATGTTTATTTTTAATTATAAATAATTAGTGATAGATAGAGAGATATAGATAAATAAATAATTAATAATTTAAAATAATTATTTAGGAGTATTATTACTTCTTCCAAAATCACTATCATTAATAATAAAAATATCTTAAAATTATCTTTTATCCCAGAAAATAGTCGCTCTACCTCTATGAGGTAGGGATAAGGTCTGCGTACATCCTATCCTTCCCAGACCCCATTTGTGGGATTTTAATGTTGTTATTGTTGTTGTAAAATTATCTTTTAATTTCATAAAATGTATAAATATTATTGGACTTCTACATTTTAATACAGTAAATAAATAAAAATGAGTATTATTACTTCTTCCAAAATCACTATAATTAATAATAAAAATAAATTAAATAATAAAATATAAAATGAATAAATATTATTGAATTTCTACGTTCTAATACAGTGAATAAATAAAAATGAATGGAAGGAGTCAATGTCTCGATTAGTAGTTTATTTAAAGCAGGTGCAATTAACGTCTCAATTAAGTGAAACTAAACTTAATTAGTACTAGTATTAACAAATTAAAAAACCCCAGAAACCCAAATACAGTTGACACCCAAACCCCATTGTCACTAAAAAAAACCTTGCCGTCTCCGAAAGTATATCAGCATCTTCTTGGCTTCTTCTCTCTTCCTCCTCAGTTCACTCCTCCACCATTAGGGTTCTCCGCCATCCCCACCCTTTCAAATCTCTTGGAAGTCACAGATCTATCATCCTATTTAAACCCCACCCAAGAACTCATAAACCCGTATGGTTGATTTTTCTTTCATTGCCCATATGAACCAGAATCGTACTCGTTTAATTTCTTCTAGATCTTTACACATCATTTGCAGCTAAAAATCTTGTCTTTTTTTATTTTGTTTTGTTTTATGCAATTAATCTGATTATGCTATATGGGTATGATGAAGCGGACAATGCGGCCATTGTTCAGTGTATTACTTCTGATTGCAGTTGCAGCTACACTTGCTGCTCGGATTACCCTTCGTTACAGTTCTATTGAACTGAAAAATGAATACCCATTTGCTGGGAAGGCTCAAAAACCAGCACTAAATGAGACACTCTTGAAGTATGCATCTATTGATATTGGGGAACCCCGGTTGAAGAAAGAGGTTGAGGATTTATTGGAAGGGAACTTCAGAGGACACAATGGTCATAGATCATTTCTGTCTTCTGGGAAATATCGTATAGATATAAGGCCGAGGACAGCTAGAGGGATGTCGGTGCAGCTCCGGTCACCGGAGTTTTATCGTCTTTGGCAGAGTTTTAGGAGGAGTTTGCAACATTGGTTCAGGAATAGGAAGCTTCCCAGGGATGTGATGATGGATTTGGTGAATACAGTTAAGGTTCCTATTGATAGACATAATGGTGAAGTGGGATCAGAGAAGAAATATAAATCATGTGCTGTTGTAGGAAATAGTGGAATTTTGCTGAAGACTGCGTATGGAGAGTTAATTGATAGCCATGAAGCTGTGATTCGATTGAACAATGCAAGAACTGGGGGGTTTGAACATAGAGTAGGTTCAAAGACTACTCTTTCATTTGTGAATAGTAACATTCTGCATCTTTGTGCAAGGAGGGAAGGTTGTTTTTGCCATCCATATGGAGTGAATGTGGCTTTAGTAATGTATATATGTCAACCTGTGCATTTCTTGGATTATATGGTGTGTAATTCTTCACACAAAGCGCCATTACTCGTCACTGATCCACGTCTTGACATGTTGTGCGCTAGGATTGTGAAGTACTATTCGTTGAAACGATTTGTGGAGGAAACTGGGAAGCCTCTTCAAGAATGGACTCCTGCTCATGATGGAGCTAATTTCCATTACTCTTCTGGTTTGCAAGCTGTGATGCTTGCTTTAGGTGTTTGCGAGAAGGTTAGTATTTTTGGATTCGGCAAATCTGCTTCAGCTAAGCATCATTATCATACGAATCAGAGGGCTGAGCTGAAGTTACATGACTACGATGCAGAGTATGATTTCTACCACGATTTGGTGAAGAGATCGCAGGTAATACCATTCATCTCGGAGAAGTTCGAGTTTCCTCCTGTTTCTATATATCAATGACATTTCTACTCCTTTATCGTGAGAGATTGATAGATTACACTCTTTTTTGTTTTATCTTATATCAGTATTCTTCCACGGGTAAGTCGAGGAGAAAATGTTGTCAAATTGTAATTGTAGGTTATGCAAGTTGTTTGGGATATAGCTCAATTGTATAATTAAATCACAAACTATGAATGAAATCTTTTGTTGTATTCGTTGTTATTTGTTCAATGAATTGCACCATTTGGTCTTTACTGCTACAGGATTTTTGAAAAACATATTGGCACACAAATAAAAGCGGACTTAACTTCCATATGGCATTGTTGTGTACTCTATACAACATGTTCTTGGGACAATTATTATGTACAAACAAGATTCAAGTCAAGGTATATGTCTCCTTATTCATGTTGGCTGGAAAAGAAAGGTTTATCGCTATCAATTGATTGATAATTTATGTACTCAGCACTGAAATCTATCAGTAGCACGTTTCTTAGATCCATGTGCTGCAAAGCTCCCTTAAAGACAAGGGCAAGATTGATTAAAGCATTCATGGAGACCAACCATTTATTGCTGGATTTCTTGAGAAGGTAAGTAAATGTTTTATTGCAGAAGTTATGGACCAGCTCTAAGACAGTAGATATCTATTAAAGAGTTGGATTCTATGTATCGAAAAGATTTGAGCTGATAAGCTAATTAAATCTACCATTTACTCCTCTGTGTAACCATATAATGCTGGATTTTGATGTATGTTGCTCAAACTCTTCACAAATATCAACGGGTGCATATTGGATCTTCCAAAGTACAGTATTTTTGGAGAATCCAACACAGGTGCAGCATCGAAAGTGAAAAGTCCGTGCAACTTAGATTTTGATACCATCTACCTATGTTTAGGTGTGCATTATTCTCTCAGAGGTTGCCTATTTGTCTCTTCTGTCCCTGTTGTCATTAAGTTGGTTGTTAACTATGTCTTTTGTACCGAATAGGTGCTTTACATTTTATGAAAATTGTCTATTCTCTGTTTTCCGAGTTGTATATGGAATGTGACCGGCCTTCTCCCCCATAAGGCCACTAAAGTTGGGACCCAAATTTCTTCTGGGCCTCCACTTTTTTCGTCAAATTTCAAGCACTAAAACTAATCAACACTATTTCAATAGCATTGTATAAAGTGTTCAAATTTTTGAGTCAACTTTCATTATTCTAACTTAATATTATATGTTTTCATTGAAAATTTACATTGTTTACATCCTTATTTCATAATGTCCACGTATATCCTACCTCTCCGAATCTTACTTGTAGGATTACACTCAAGTATGCTATAATTATCCAATTTACATATATCAACTACAAAAGTAAGTTATCTCTATGAAGCTTGGCTTTAGCCCCCAAACTTGTTGAGAAGACCCTGTCTAAAAACTTCTACAACTGATATCACAATGGAGTAATCCAAGAAGTGGATGCTTCATTTTGCATTGTCCTCCCTCGTATGAAGTCATCCTGTCATAAACAACATATTTATACATCAGCCTCGTTTAAGTATGATATCAAACAAACGTTTAGCATCCTTCAACCAAACAAAGCTACCGTAATCCCTTTAAAACCCTCATAAGAGAAAGCAGAATAGCTATGTAAACACTATTCTGGTTTTGAATGTAGTTTTGTCCTGAATGCTCGTGCTCAGCTGTGTCGTACTGTACGTCCTGTTCCTCAAAATTCACTGCCATACAGGAACTTATGCTCACCTATAGAAAAAAGAATATGAATAAGGTGGATGAACCAATTTAAAATCTTTAAAGCTCAAGTCATTTTTGTTTGTCCTTAACATTGTTAAGAAATCTTTTTGGATCATAAACTGCATATTTGTCATATTCAAGTGGAGTATCTCTGTTCAGAATCAGCCAACTATGTGGTACTAGGGTATCATCTTTATAGACAAAATGCCCCAAGTCGATGATTTTGTTTCATCCTTCCTAGACCCTATGCTCCCTTTGTCTTCTCTTCTGAGTATTTGGTGGTATTAGTCCAACATAAGGTATTCCTATGAAACTTATGCTCAAAGTTGTGATAACACCTTGATGTCTTCTCCAATTGAAGCAATAGCCAAAACAAAAAGCATTTGTGGCCTATTAATAGTGGTGAAACTGTATCTAGCAGCTTCGGTTAGACCATCCAAAAAGACAACAAATCTTGCTAACGGAATGCATACTAAAAAAACATTACAATGCTCTGTACTGCTGTTAGACTTGTTTCATCCTCATGCAGGCAAGTGTATCAGATGGAGATTCATGCACAAGGAAAAAAGATGATTGTAGCAGCTGAAATATATGTGGAAATCATTTGGGCGAAGTTAGTAAGGAGTTGTGCCAGCACAGATTAGTATTTTTTCACATGAAATATACAAGTTTTGGATTGGATTCAAAAATCTCCAATCTACGTTGGAGCTCCATTAGGATCAGGATCAAACACGAGACGACTTGATCGTAAAAAAAAATAGTATAGTCTCAAAAACAGGATCTGAATAGGTTAGAGTATACGCGTACTTATTTACTATCTCAAAGAGGTAGAGTGGTTGTTCCTAGAAGACCTTCTGCTCAATAATGAGATGTATATCAATAGTTCAAAGGTCACTTTTTGAAGTGAGATTAAAAGTTCAAAATCATTCCTCCTCGCGACATGCCACACAATTTCAAGAAACAAAGTGAAGTGAAGCAACTCCATCATGTTTCAAGGAAATGTCACATATAATTCTAGTACATCAAGTATGCAAAAACCAAATATTAATATCCAATAAGAGCTCGAACCAAGAAATTATAAACTAGAGAAATGGGAACCTGGTTGTTTTATTTTTCTTCCGACAAAACATAGTGGAGAACCCCTTCTTCTTGACCAATATTTTCAAATTTAGACAAAAAAGAACCAAAATAAATTTTAAAAACTTACACATTTTGCAATTTTGTTTTGGTTCATCAGATCTAGTCAAGCCCACTCCAGGAGAAATTCGAATCTTCCCATTTCAAACCCATTCCAATTGAACATATTATTTCTTTTTATCTTGTTATGACTATAGAATTTAGCTATAATTTCTTCTTTTATAATGTGTTAAACTAATTTTTCATTAAATTACGAGTATAGCAGAAAAAGCCTTTCTAAGTAGGGATAATATCTGTGTGTACTTTACTTTCTCCAAATCCCATTTTGTAGGATTACACTGAATATGTTATTGTAATTTGGACATGGTGTAAATATCCAATCGAATACATTGTTTGTTTTTCCTGGTCGATATACATGGATTATACACTGACCATGTACATTAATGAATACATACATAATTACATATTATACATGGGCTATACATATACTATCTACACATCCTGACTATTTCTAATTTAAACATTTGGGTGAACGACATTTAAATTAATTCTTCCTAATTTAATTTTAAAGTCCATTGAAGTTGATATTCAGAATCAAAGTCTTGTATGCAGACTCTATTATCATCAACAGTTTAGTCATTAGTGTCTTTTAGGGTAATCATGTTCTTGCAAAAAGTTGTGGTCCAGCAACTAATGATATAATTCAACCCTAATATAGGGTAAAAATTTACAGAAAAATAGGATAATATAATCTGTTTAGACCTCCAAATTGGACTAGAAAAATGTATTGCCATATAATATAAAATCTGTTCAACTTCCCCAGCCAAGGTGTGAAAGTTTAGAAGAAAAACATATAGTATTTAATTAGTACCACTAGCTAGTGGCTGATATACATGTTGGGACTTAATTGGTTTCTCACTTTAGTTTGCTTAATAATTTTATTTTAGATAATTATTTTTTAAGACATAATTCATTAAATAAAAGTATGTCTCATCTATTGACCAGATGAGACATTAGCTTTTTTTTAAAGAAAAAATCCCTCATGCAAAAGGACGTGTATGAACAACATAATTTATTGAATATAGTCTACTATTTTGAATACTAAAAACTTTTAAGATGAGATAAATACGTGACACAATTAAACTCAACTCATTACACCGTGAAACATTACAAGTTAGCAATGAAGCTGACAAATTTTCTCCAATAGACAAGGAGAAAATTCACCTGCTTCATGTACTTTAATGTTTTATAAGGTCATCCTTCTTAATACACAAAATTAGGAAAAAAAATATCTAGAAATCTAATTAAACTACTTATTATTGATCACCACCATGCTAATGCTCTTCAACAAACCCTTCCCTTCCTGAGATTCTTTTGTTGCTTAGCAATTGCCAGGGCTGCACCATCCATCAAACACACACACTCACACAAACAAACAAAAAAAAGGAGGTAGTACACCCTCTTAGTGTAAGCAATTTTCACACAATCGGGTCATTTTTATCTGTTGTAGTAGGTAACATATCTTACTTTTAGATAATTTGAATGACCCAATGGTGTGAAAATGTGTATTTACACTGACGATGTATAAAACTCAAACTGTGTAAGTATTTTCACTTATGTAAACTCCAAGAGTAGTCAAGAATTTCATTTGAATTAGCAAGTGAGAAATTCTTGATTACTCTTGAAGAATAATTTTCAAATCTCCTCAATTCATTTCATCGTCATCGTCATCACTAGAACCACCAGTACTATTATTAATGCAATAGTCCTTATCATCAAATCCACCAAGAGAAGGGTGAGGAGAATGACCTTTACCAAATGACCTAATATGATCTTTAAGTGACCTTTTGTGCTTAAAATCAGAACCACAAGTGCAATACCATAACTTGCCACAATTCTTCTCATGTGTCCTCCAATCTCCTTTAACTGCAAATGTCTTGCCACATTTCCTACAACTAAATGATTTTGTACCATGTTTCCTCTTGTAGTGTGTTTGAAGGGTCCTAAAATCTTTTAATGGCTTTGCCCTTGGATGGTTGATGTTGTTCTTGCACCCTTGAGCACAACAATAGCATGGTAGCCTTAGCATTGCTGCTGGCTGTGTTCCTCTAAGTGATTCTGGTCCCTTTCTATATTCTGAACCATGCCCCCACATGTGCATCTACAAATTTTAAAGCTATCAGATCACTTAAAAGATAATTTATAATAACAAGTCATTATAAATGAGATTAATATCATAGAAAATTAACCAAGTCGTATATAATACATTATGATCTATACATTAATGGATGCAAATCACAATCAATGTATATTAGTTAAACATAGTAAAAAGAGTAATACTTATGAACTCAACATGGAAAATAAATACTATATTTTGTATTGTCAGATTATGTAAAAAAAAATTTAGAAATTATCATTCATAATAAATGAAATGGAAAACCAAGAAACTTGCTATAATGGAATAACACTATACATTTATATAGATTCCATCAGCGTATATAAGTTAAATTGTTTCATTTTCACTTTATTTTGTTGGAACTGTTCTTTGGCACATTTAAATTTTGTATTGTATTAAAAAGTTTGTTGAATAAGTAGAGATTCTATTATAAACTCAATAACTAATAAAATGAATTATGAGTTCGATGACTATTTTGAGACTAGTATAGATTTGTTTCCGACAATGATTACTTTTTAGAATCCCACAAGAACAAAAAAATGCAAGATAAACATAATATCATGGGGATTAAAAAAAATACATAATATTACGTATAGGTGGATTATAATTTACTTCCTAACTTTATTGTTTTTCCTTTTTCTCAAAAGAAGACACTTAACTTGGAAAAGTGCTACTGTTGTGGTGGCTTGATTTTTATTATTATTTGCATTTAAGGTATGATTTAATTGTTTATGGAAACTCCAGAAATCAAATAAGAGCAATCTTAATGGTTTTTGCTTTACTAAAAAGAGTAATCATAAAACATTTCACCTTGAAGAGCTTAGCTATCCAATTCGACACTATTTAACAAATGATAAAACTAGGAGCACTAAGAAGTAAGAATGATCATATCTTTGACTAATAGGAGGTGCATATGTTGGTCTTCTAATACTTTATTACAAAACTTTGGGTATAACTAATGAGATGTGTGAAAACTCTAGGATCGACAAAACAATAATATATTCAATATAATTTTATAAGTTGGTCTGAGTTAGAAGGAGAAGATATATATGATACAATATTATCCTTAACGCGCTATTTAAAAGTTTTGAAGATATCAAATATATTGATATTAAAATTAAAATCGATGCATGAAGTGAAAATTGAAGAATCAATCTGATCAATTAGTTCAAGCATACTACAATGAAAAAAATAAATAATAAAAAGATTTATAAACCTAGCTTCTCATGTATGACTAGTTTCCTTTTTTTTTTTTGGTGAGCATAGAGGTGTTCTTGATCCATCAAGTAATTAGTATGTGAATTCAGAATTAATTTAGAGTCGATAAATTCAAAATAAAATTAATGTTATTATATGTATGTATATATAATTTTAATTAAAACTAAAGAGTTCACTTGAAACAACGGAGTTCGCTTATCTTAAACTCCCCTGAATGAAAGATGATAAGTGAATAAAATAAATTTGAAGCATGATGAAAAATTGATCACTAACCTGCATGTTATTGTACCTATTAAAGGTCTTGTTGCATATATTACAAGCAAATTGCATGGGACCAACAAGAATTTGAGCTGGTGTTGGGATCCAAAACCTACTTTCACTGTTGAAATTGCAGCCCTTATTAACAATAGTACTACTATGTTTCTCCTTATTTTCTTCTTCCTTAAAAGGCTTTGCTTCATCAACATCAGGAAGCCCTATATGCAAAGACACTCTAACTTTCTCCATATAATTTTCTTCCTTCACTTCATAATCTTCCTCATTCTTCTCCCTTTTCGGATC
>DF360757.1:6858-17961 GCA_000787875.1 Solanum virginianum | reverse complement strand
ATCGATCAAATTTTTTTTTTTTTGGGATCAGAGTTTTCATTTAATATTATTTTTAAATAAATATTTTATTATAGAAATCAAAGAATTATCTAAATAAACAACGTTGATATAAAGAATTTTGACTGTAATTCGTAATCCTGAAATGTTCATTATGACTATTATATACATAAATGTAAGTACTTTCTTTGTCTCTTTTTAGTTGTCATAATTTTAATTTTTAGAGTTGAATTATATAAACTTTAACTAATATTTTAAGATATATTTTTATATCATATTGATATGAAAAAAATTATAATCAATAATATTTTTTTTATAATTTTTAAATATTAAAATTTTTATTTTAAAATATCATATTACTGCAATAAAAAATTACTCAAATTGACCTAAGAAAAGCAAAATATGACAATTAAAAAAACGAAGGTAGTATAATTGTATATAACTTCATTAATAAGGTCTCTCCATTTCAATTTGAAATGAAAAGTTGCTTTGTCAAAATCATTATGACGTTTTCTTAGAGCCACTTTGTGCCTTATTACTTTCAAATTACGTCATAGCTGATTGTTTCCTTTTTCTCAAAATAGATGACCATATATATGTTTTTCGGTCGATATTCAATATTTATTATTTGAATTTTTTTTAATATAATTGATAAGATTATTATTATATTATAAAATTAACCTATGAAAATCATTTTTTTTCATAAATGTGAGCTTCTTCTTTTTTTTCTTCATATCTAGTATATTTTGTTTATGAGACTTGATTTTTAAGATGAGGATTTCCAGAAATAACCTCTCTATCTCTGCGAGATAGTAATAAGATCTGCATACACTTTTACCCTCCCTAGATTCTATTGGATATGTTATCGTCATTATTTCAAAAATGTTTGCGACACTCCCAACAAAATTTGTATAATTGAAGGCTTAAGTAGTCCACAAAAGAGTTGAAGTTTGGTCTAATAAAAATAATCGACAAGATATCATGAAACCGGATTTTCAGGAGATAAAATAGAATTGTTACCTTTTCTTCTTTTTCTCTTTTTCTTTCTTAATTTCTCATTATTCTCTTAACCTTTTCCTTTTGTAGTATTATTAACACTGTCTGATTCTCTTTTTTATTTCTTTGTTTTTTCCCCCTCAATCTAACCTTGAAATTAAAGCAGTGTGAAACACTACCTTTTGTTTGGCTATTTTTTGTAATTAATTAATTTACAGTGCTGTCACGAGCATGAAAAGCAATTACTTGGACCTACATAAACTATATCTCTACAGCAATATATATGTACTATTCATAATTTAACTTGAGAGCTCAATCCAGAAAGACAAAAGTTACAATAATTATTAATTATAAAGGAACCTTTATTATTAAAGTACTCATTTTTTTGGTCATGATGAGTAATTTTGTCGCCTACACGTAATAAATAAATTTAAAAAGAAAGATATAAGACTTTGTGATTATGATTTAGTATGTAATTTACCTAAAAAATCAACCTAGTTTCAGTTCGTTAATTGTAATAAAATCTAACATTATATATTGTTTTTGTTAGTTTTGTCAGTTTCTTTCAGTTGGTTGGGCATTTTTGTTTTTTTGCCTCTTTTATTCAACTTTAATTAAAAATTTGGGGGTAAGAAATTAATCTAAATACATGTTAATTGTTGGATATTTATCCTGAGTTTCTTATCATAATTGGGATTTTTCTTTTTCGTTTTGTGTAGGGAGAGAAATGGTGAGTCACAAGTGCTATGTTAACACTTGTGTGGACCTCTTTGTATTTTGAGTGAATAGTATGAGGTTATATTTCTCGATATTGTGTAGTCTCTTTTATATGGTGGATTGTTTATCTCCTCTTGTAGATATAGGACGGTTGATCGAACCATATTAAATATTTATGTTTCTTTATGGTATGTTTCTCATTTATCTTCATACGCATGATCTTTCGAGATTGCTTTGCTATATAAAATGATCTTTCTCATTTATCTTCATAATCCTAACATTATCTTCTTGATTTATATAAAATTATGCGTTTTGTCTTTAAAACAGGTTGATCTTTAATTTTTGTCTTTCAGTGATTGAAAGTTCTTTAGAAGGTCATTCTCAGACTCTATGAGATATTATGGTATGGAGATATTATGTCCTGAAAAAAAAAAAATTATTTGTTACTAGGGGCAAAAAGTAAAGACCTACACAAAAAGGGACAAAAATAATGCAAATTATCCCCTATCTCCGTCAGAAATTTAATTGGTTTGGGTAGGAATGATTTTAATGATGGATTAATTTGGATTAATTATGCACAAGTTAATCCATCATAAATCAAACCAAATGAACCATGAATCAGCTTAGTCATGGGAATGCTCAATCCTAGTCATAGAGTTTTACTTTAGATTAAAAATTTTGCCTGTAAATAATTCTTTAAACTTTTTCTTTCGTTATAATCAATTCTTATCATTATTGATTATTACAATTAATGGTTTCCCATCAAGTCGTTCAATTTTTGTTTTAAAAAAACCAGGCAACCAACTTTGATTAGTAAAAACTTTCTTTACACATTATTTTTTATCCACTAAATTCCTAATTTGTAGAGTTAAATAAATTGTAAAAATAACATGATGGAATGTAAAAAGAGAAAATAATTCTTTATAATATTACTCTCTCTTTTTTATCCTCTAATAAAGTTGGAGTATCCCTTTTAAAATATTAGGTCATTAGTTAAGCATATCTAAACAACAATTTGAAATATATATTTAAACTCCCTTGTATTTGCTTTATAAAGATTCTACGCAAAAATGTATTACATTATTTATAAACATTTCTCGAACTAACACAGAAATACTCCCTCTATATGTCAAACTACATTAACTTAATGACAGGTTTATGAGTAGTTTAAGGTACTATTCAATAGGTTAAGGAAGTTTAAATTAATTTGGATATTCTACGATTACTATATTATTGTGTACTTTGTATTATTTGTTTTTTTTTTACAATGATATCAGAGTCATGATCCAACAAAACGAACATGGAGATAGCGAAGTATGACATTGGGCCTGGCTTAATTAGTGTCTTTGCCTGTCTACTTGCCCGTTTTGCTACCTTTACCTATAGCGTCAAAGATGCATAAACGTAAAAAGAAACTATTGAACTTAGGTAGTTATAAATAGTAAGGTGTTTTTTTTTTTTGGTTTTACATAAAAATCACATAGTGTAAAGAGTTAATTATAATTTTTTTTGACCCTTTTTCAATTTACTGAAATTCCTTAAAAAGTATGGCAATTCAGATACATTAATTCAGTAATCCGAATATATTACTTCAGTTCCAGATGCAAAAATTAGGGTTTTTAAGTATCAACAGGTAACATTTAAAGCATGGCATATTGAACATAAAGATAATTTAAAAATCATAATTAATATATTCGGATTACTTAATTAATGTATCCAGATGGAAATAAGAAATTTTTGAGAATGGATATGAATAATGAAAATTAGTATGATAAATAAAGGACTATTTTCCGTGTGAGTGTAGATTTTGCTTCTTTAATTTGTTTTACTTCTTGTGTTTCTACAATTAGGATATGATGTTAAAATATCTTTAAATGTCCAAAATTATTTTGCCTTTTACTTTTAAGTTAATCTAGAAATGATTCCATGTCTGTTTAAAATTTTGATCCAACTACCTCCAATATTGTGTAGTTTTTCCAATAAAAAATTGTTAAAAGGCAGCCAAAAAATAATAATGCTAGTCCTATTTAAAAATACGCGACAAAAAGATTTTCTTATTTTTCCTCTTTTCACATGCAACATAGTTGTTGTCCTTTTAATTTGTTGGGTTGCAAAGAATTAAACTTTTTGGTAGAAATGCCTTTTCATCATAATCAACTTGAGAGCAAAGTTCACTTCCTGTGACAATTATTTTTCCTTAGACTTTTATAAGATGAATGAGACTAATTAAAAGTTAGGTAATATTTCACACACATGTATATTGACTGGTTCAAATTTCCTTTTTTTCCTTTCTTTTGCTATTAATAATAGGAATTAGGAGCAACTTCAGTTGATGTTGGATGAAATAATTACAACAAGTTAAATAAAACTTGAGGTTTCCCAGGTCAAGTTATATATATATTTTGCTATGATTTCACAAAAGAATATATATAATGAGAATATGCAGGCAGCTCAACGTCTACATATTTTTTTTTTGTGTGTGTTTTTGTTTATTTATAAGATCGGTGTATTATTAGTATTTACTCCATTTATTTTTATTTGTCCACTTTAAATTTTACATATTTCTTATATTAATTGATTAATATAAATATTTTATTATTTATATTAATTGATATATGATTTTAAGTTTTGAAAAATCATTTAACAAATAAGTAATAATATCACAAATAAGACATGAACAAAATTAAACTTGATATGCAAAAAGTAAAAAATAAAGTATAAAATAATTTTCATATAACAGATAAATAAAAGTGAATAAAGAGAGTATTTTGTAACTTTCTAGTAGTACTATTTTTCAATGATAAGATTTACTCAAAATTCTCAAGGCCAAAAGAAATTTTGTTATAGTAATTTTGTGCTCTTTTTTGTTAACTTAAAAAGATAAAAATTATTTGTATGGTCCTTCATTTTTTTTTTAAATCTCTAAGTTATTCATTTGTTTATAAAAATATGATTCATAATTTTTAGAATAAATTACTTTATTTGAAAATCACTATTTGATAGTTAAAATTTGAAATTGTATTTTAAATTTTAAAAAATAACTAATTATAACTTGTTTTTTTCAAAAAAAAATGATAGTACATTCAAACATAAATATTATTTTACAAATTATAAAAAATATAATTAATTACTATAAAAAGTAATATAAATAGGTCAATATAGCACGAAATTATCATAATTTGTCTGTGTGCGTGTATACATTATTATATATACTTATGATTTAATTTGCTAATGGCCAATTTAAAATGATCTGCAAATTCTATTATTTCGGCATCCTCTTTTATCGTGATTCATCAATTTGGAGTGGAACTTCCACCATTCAGAAGGAAGAAAAAGGAGCTCCCATCTTCCAAAACCAAAAATAAAAATTCATAGTTTAATTATGTTAAATTTATAATGTTACTTAATATAATAGTGTGAATATTTTTTAAAAAATAGTTTAACTATAAATATTTCCTACATGGAAAAATCCAAAAAAAATATTTTTAATTGATTAAATATTAGATGTATTAAATCATAACATTATAATTTTATTTATCTATAACTAAGAAACTAATAATAATTATTTTTCTGATTTTCTCAGACTTAATTCCTAAATATTTACCCAAAGACTTTTACAGTTTTACCTTAAACGTTAAAGGTGATGCAATGATTTGGTCATTTAGGAGTTAGGAGCACCATATGTATATGTTAAGCAAACAAATCAAAATAATAATACAACACGCTCTTGGGGTGGGGTGGGGGGTGGGGGGACTAGTCAAACTATTGGAATATAATATTTAATTCAGTCAAGTCAACAAAAATTACACCCTAGTGAAATTTTCATTATGAAGTGACCTCCACCTTTTTATTTTTCTTCCTCTAACTTTTATTGAATAAATATATTTAAGTTATATATATATATATTAAATAAAGAATTAAACCGTTAGTATAGTTTAACTTGTGATTATAGTTACCAATTAATATATATTATAAAAAATTCAATATTTGTACATTAATACTTACAAACCATCTATACATAGTTTCACACTTAAAAATTTAAACTCAATTTAATTTTTAATATTTTCAATTGTGGAGGAGAAGTTTGTTTAATTTTTGGAAGATGTGCTTGGTAAATCTTGAGAGAAGATGACAAATGGTCCCTTATGTTTAGGGTAGACTTAAAATAGCCTCTAAAGTATACTATGAACAATTTTTCTCCTTTAGGTTTGTCAAAAGAGTTTTTGAAGTGTTTCATACAGTTTAACGTGAAATTTTCTTGACATTTACAGTTTAATATTTTCTTTTTACCGCTAAAATTAGTAAACACACTAATTTATTAAATGTTTAACGGATAAAAAAATATTCATTTTTCAAAATAAATTTAAAGGTCTAAAACTATCCAAATACACGTTAAAGACTAATTAACAACTATTCCAAAACCAAGGAACTATTTATTCTAAATATTTTAGAAGATTAGTGAAATAATACCAAATAGGTGGAGGGATGACAAAATGAGTCATAGGTTGAGTCTACTATTATTGGAATGTTAGTCCAATTTGTAATCATTACACTTTTAGGTCTTTCCTAAAGATTTTAACTACCAAGTTGAAAATGGCATTTTAATTAATTAACCACTATTTACATTTAGGCCTCCTAATACTTGACTTGACTTTACTCTAAATTCCCCGTCGAATGCGCTTGCTTAGTGACGTTTTGATTGCAAAACTATTTCATTTTTTTCTTTTCAAAATAAAATGTGCAAGAAAAATTGTTCTATTTTAATATTAGAAATCCTTAGTCTAAAAAAGAAAACAAAGAAGAAGAAGAACAGTTCAACACTTCAAGTCCTTCGAAGTTTTGTTAGTGGAAGATCTTTTCCAAAGAAAGTTAACACACTTGACCGTTTATAAAATAATTACTTTTATATATATACACACACACGAAAGATATATAATTTCCAAAATTAATCCTTAAAAATCTTTTGAAACGTTTTTTATTTTTGGGTAGAACTTTAACCAAAATTCTCTGAAACTTTTATGTTTAATTGCCTCTTTAACATGTTCAAAGGGAAGGGAGATTTTATGACAAATACTATTCTAATATATATATAAAGCCTTTTCAAAGGAAGAAATCAATAATAACAATTAGGGAAAACTAAGTTTGTACTCCTTTAAATAAAACTGTTTATATTCATATACCTTTTTACATTTTGTACCCCATAGTATTAAAATTTTGCCCCCTAATATAAAAATATGCATGCTGACATCATGATAACGTCAACACCTGCTTGTATGATATACCAATAGGGTATACATATACCAACATGGTATCATAGATGATTAAGTCATGCTGACATCAACACCTGCTTGTATGATATACCAATAGAGTATACATATACCAACAGGGTATCACAGATGATTATGTTCAATCATATATAATACCGATATGGTATAAATATACTGACAGAGTATATAACGAATATATTTTCTACTATTTTAGAGTTTAATAATTTTTTTATTTGTTTTTTTAAAAAAAATTCTATATACCAATTGAGTATTAATATATCGTTAGAATATCACAAAGGACTGAGCTCTTTCTATATGATACTACTGTTATGGTGTATATATACCGACAGAGTATATTTTATAGCATGACGTCAGCACGCAAAATAAAAAAGGGTAAGTGGATAGAAAGGTAAATAGTTTGGGTAATGGGTCCATTAAGGATAAATAGTTTTGGATTGAATCTATTAAGTGTAAACAATTTTAAATTAGATCTATTTTGTATACTTTTCGGGAGATAATAGTTGCTATTAAAACTGGGCTATTAGTATAGCGGTCTCTTATAAGAAGGTGCATCAGCCCAGAAGATTTACATTGACCCCTTTACGACCTGATCTTGTATGGTCCGTAGGCCCATGGGCCTGTATCAGTCACGGGCTTAGCTCCTGGATGGGAATGTTAGAGATTCTTTCTTTAATTAACTTTTTTGCAGGGATTACACAAATCTCATGCCCTTAAGAATTAATAACATCTTAACCCTACACTTTTCTAAATTACAAAAATTTCTTAATTTCGTGACATCCGAATAAATCATGTACGTCCTAATACGTCACTTTACGTGATATATTCTACTGATATATCGCATAAAATAATGTATCCAACATTTTGATAGTGATGTATTCGACCAATACAGCACATACATGATGCATAAGAAAATAGGAGAAAGCAAGAATTTTTAATTTTTTCAAATGATAGAAAATATGGTAAAAATAACTTGTGTATTTGGATAATTTTTCTATCGTAGTTAATGTCAAATTTGTGTTGAATTACATTTACGAGAACAATAATTATGTAAAACTAATTACTGTGGTATCCTTGAACTGCATCACATATATTAGAATTACAGAAAAGGACAACTTATTAAGTTCTGATACAAAAGTCTCAACCTATGTTCCTCAGATTGACTCTCCTAAATGTGAGTGTTTGCTCTGATTCTTTTTAATCATAATTGAATTTTTTGTTTCTTAAAAGAAATTACAAAATTTTATATTTGACTAGTCATTTCTCTCATGAAAAAAGTTTATAAATCTATATTTTTTTTAAATTACCTGGACAAAGTCGGACTGACATTGTACTAGCCAAAGGGGCCTCAATACGTATAACACATCTTAGTAGCTACTTGGTCACAGTAGAGGAGTCAGAATTTTAATTAAAGAAATTCAAAATTTGAAGAAGTAAACGCATGAACTAGTTGGAGGTGGTTCAACATCTATTATACACATATAAAAAATTATTTTAATCATGTATAAATAATATAATTTTTTGCCGAAGAGGGGTTTGACAGTATGGTGGCTCCGCCCCTGCTTGGTGATTATTTTATGAATCTATAAATTGTGATTTTCCATTCCTTTTAACTTGAAAACATCCGCTTTATAGTGCCAAGAATTTTGAGAGTTTTGTTTTAAAGAAGATAATTTGTTAGATACAAGTGTTACACTTTCTTTTTCTAAGTTTAAGTGAATTTCACAAGATTATTTCTCTTAATAGTTGTACTTTCTTTTATATAACAGATTGATCATCCTCTATTGTTAATTAGGTTATTGATCAAAAAATGTTAAATATTTGTATCTCTTTTAATGTAATTCTCATTTATTAACACTAAATGTTGTTGCACTCAAGTCGAATCCTCAAAAAGTATACAATATTATTTTTTAAAAGAATTTTACAATAGCCAAACTCCAAATATTTTTAAAGAGCTGGAGAAATAAAAATATCTAGTAAAAAAATGTGCCTATCTAGGGTTGGTACTTGGTATCTATAGAGGTTTATACATGGAAGTAAAAAAGAAAATACAATGTTTTAAAAGCATCTCCATAGATGCAGTTGAAGAGGCAAAATAATGGGTTGGGGTTTCTTCTTATCAATTATATGTGCCCTAACTCCTTTTCCTTGTTTTTCTCCAAGACATGTCAGATGGATGACCTAATACCATGAATACTTCGAATTTTGTGTGTGAGAATGGACTGCTTTATTATTCTCGTACACACATCTTTGCATGCATATTTCTGATTCACTCTACAAATATATAGACTAATAACTAGTACTTTACTCTACTTTTAGATAACGTGTCAATCTTAAATTGGGAGTCCCCAAATCACCGACCTTTTAATTTCCTCTCTTTCTATCTTTTTTCTTAAAATATCCCTCTAGTGCATTATTTTATTAGAACATATTGGTTCTTCAAGTACAAACTTATATGTGGTCATAAATGTTATATTCCTTTATCCCAACCTGGCCACCGCTCGTAACATTCCTAGATATTTGGTTAGAATTAACGGTCGGTAAGCGTATGTCATACTTTTAGGACAACCGTCGGTCGCGTTTTTAGGATAATTTCTCCAACATTCCAATTTATAAATATTTCTATATAATAATTTAGGATAAGTTACGCAATTTAGATAAACATATGATTTTATATCGCTATAATTTGAAAAAAATATAATATATATAGCTATAGTTAAGGATTTGTTGTTATTTTCTTTCTCCTCCCTTCCTCTCTCCCCATCTATCTCTCTGCAATCTTTTGTCAGATATACAAATTTATGTGTATATCTGTTGCATATATACAATTATTTGATACATATACATATTCATTCGACAGATATACATGACAATTCAGCTTTCTCCACTCTCTGCCCTCTCTCGCTCGCATCTCTCCTCCTTCTTTCGATCTCGCTCGTCTCTCTCCTCCCTCTTCCGCTCTCACTTACTAGATATACAAATACATATGTATTTAGTTACACATGTACAATTATTTGACAGATATACATATATAATTTGACAATAACAACATAACCAGTGGACATATACAATTTGACAAATATACATATATTATTCGACTCTCTCTACTCTCCACCCTCTCTCCTCCCTCTCTCGATCTCACTCGCCTCTCTCCTAGCTATAATACGTAGATACCAATCATAATTTTAGCAAACTATAGCTATTTGTACTTATATTTAACCTAATTTTTCTGATTATCTTTTATAGCAAGAGGTTGACCTTATATTTTTACCCCGTGCAGATTTATCACGTGAACTGAGCTTCGGATACCTAAACCAACAAAAGAAAGAATAATTTCTACTACAGGATCACTAAAAAGATATGTGGGACAAGATAGAGAAATAAAGACCGGTAAATAAATACGTTAAACTCTATAATTATACTCAAATCCAACTTTCTTGCTTTCCAAACTGGCTCTAAAATTCTGGGTTGCCTTACTCTTGTGTTGGAATATTAATATCATTTATTCGTAATGTTAAAGTAAAGATTGATACACAAATCATCTTCGACAAAAAAGTTTTAATTATTTTAAGTCCGTAATATAAGGGAATGACAAAAGTCTCACATTGATAGTCAATGAGATGAGTGAATTCCTGTAACGACCCGTTAAGTTATTTCGAGATATAGAGTTGCGTATATTATGAAATGGTTATCTTTTGAATTTAAAGGGACTTTTCGGACTAGTCAATAGTTTTATTATTTAATTGAGAAATAATTTTAAATAATGAGATTAATTAGTGGGTGAAAGTAATAATTTATGTAACATCTTATGCTGCTTATAGTATATTTATTAAAATAGGTTAGTAGAGTTTTTAAATATAATAAATTAAATTAGTTAATGGGTTAAATTGCTAATTTAATTAATATCCTATAATAGTTATTCGTATGTATTAAATTGAATCAATGACGGTTATCACTTTAAAAAAAAAATACCTAGTTAACCTAGAGAAGAACAAGAAGAGGCCGTCGACGTGAAGGTGACATCAATTTTTAGGTACAGATCCTCAATTTCCATTAGAGTAATGTTGTCCACTTGTACGTAGGTTTGAAAGAAAAAAAAAATAAATTC
>DF360758.1:80128-102421 GCA_000787875.1 Solanum virginianum | reverse complement strand
TTCCGATCGTTTTTTAACATGTTTTTAGTGGTGTAATAAACAGAAAATAAAGTTTATTTTATTTTAGACAATGATAATTAATTCAGAATTTTTTTCTCTGAATTTTAACTTTACTAAGTTTTAATATACCAACACTTCTTTGAAGTTCGGCATACATTCTCACCAAGTGAAGTCTAGAAAAAAAAAAAAAAAGATGTACTTAAATTTTATTCTATCTTTATGGAATAGAAACGTTAAATGTTTCAATAAATATTTAAATAATAAAGGTAGAAAACTCACACATGATAATTCAGATACGAAACTAGAAAAGAAATTGAGATACTTAAGCAAGCACTCTGTTTGGATGGTTGTTATATATTATTTCACAATACATCATATCATATTATTTTATATTGTGTTGTATCGTACTATATTATTTTGATGAATACAACATTTGGATAGATTTTATCATATTGTTACAACTTATATAGTATACACATCAACAATTTGAATGATAAACCTACAAGAGATGAAGCAGGGCACGAAGTAGAGCTACTATGGAAACGCATGAGAAAAGATAAAAATAAAATTATTAAATAATAAGTAAAGACAAAATAAGAAGAGAATATTAAAATAACGATACGATCACACTAAATTGATTGTTTATTTTCATTGTCATCGAACGATGAATTTAAATAATAGATACAATGAAATTTAAATAACAATAAAAAACAAATATTGTATCTAAACAAACAATCACTATAATACAACGGATAATAACTATCATAAACAAGGTGTAGATGTGTTTTTGACCTTTCACCCTTCTATACGTGTAGTGTGGTGTTTAAGCCTGCTGCAGGCGGCACATGTCCTGGTTCTGGTTCTCGCCGACACACAAGGACCAAATGCTCTCCACAAGATTTAGGATAAGCAGCCCCATTATCCACATGGCATTTTTGTTTATAAATTCTCTTTTTGGTGACTATTCTCCATTCTTTCTTTTTGTCAATAAGAACAAGGGTGAATCCTCAAAATCTAGAGTTGAAACAATATCTCCTTTTGGATTGATGGTCAATAAACAACAAAGAGATTGACTAGATATATTTGTGAACTCTAATGGTAACTTAATTGTATGCTTCACCCATGTCTCACTTTCATCAATACCATTGAGCATGTATAAAACAATTGTGCCACATTCAAAATATACATGACCTAAAAGTGCAACTTGTCCCTTTGTTTCAACTATTCTTGGAGTTGTTTCAAAAAACCTCAATGGCCATTCATTAAGAGGGAATGGGATCCTTCTAATAAGCTTTTCATCTCCAACACTGAATGCAACTACTTCACATTCCCAAATATTTACAAAATAAATGACCCCGTCGACACAAACATTATTGCCATTTGCAGGGAGAAAATTGGTGCAGCAGGAAATCTCTCTCCACGACTTGTCTATTCAAATGGTGAAAATCGAATATATCGATCTACAACCCACAACTACCTTAAATGCTTTATGTTTTTTGGTGGTGGGATCAAAACCAATCGCGTAATAAATCATTCTCTTAGGTTGTTCATAAGGAAGGAAGACATGTTGTTTTAGGAAAGGATTGCAAATAGCAACTTTTCCAAGATGGTTCCATAGACAAACAGCCATTGGTTGATTGTATTAAGCCAAGATCACTAAAACATGGTTGATGCAAGTATTGAAGAGGACAAGTAGCTAAGTCTTCATCACATTCTTCTATTTTTGATAACTTATAGTAGGACGCCTTGGGGCGATTTACGAGGAATTGAGTCACACAACTTTTTTGTGTCTGATATGAGGGAGCAAAAGGATTTTGAAACGCACTTAAAACGCATTAAAGACCTAGCAAGAAGGTTTCTTAGAATTTCATAGATAAGTTCGTGTGGGACGCATGCCACAATATAGTTGCAATCTTCCATGTATAATTGGTTGTGATTGATGATCATGATTTTGTATAGAAAGTGAGAGCAAAGATGAAATATGTGTATATATAACAAGTATAATTGGTATAAAGCGTTTTTTAAGTTGGATTAGGTTTAAGGTAAGAGCTAATAAATTAGGTACACTCAATTTCATAGTAGGATTAGGACAAAGATCCGGCGGATGCAAACTAATATTTTACATCTTTCCCAAAAAAAAAAAAACTATAATTATAAATTTAGAAAAGATATTAAAGGTAATTTGAATTCTAAAATTATATTGTAATTCAAATTTCTTCATAGTTTTTATAGACTATTCCCATTCCTAGTGGTGTTTGGATTGGTTTATTTTATTGGCTTACTTTTAAGTATCTTTTTAATTTTGAAAGTGCTTAGATAACAAAAAAATCATTTTAACCACTTTTTAAAAGTAGAATTTTTTTTTTAAAAATCCACTAGGGTTACCAACTTATGATTTTTGGCATTTAACTTATAAGCTAATTTTAAAAAAGGTCAATCCAAATAACCCCTAATCCTCTAGACACTTTCTTTTTATTGTAGATATTGCCATATAATTATTTGTCCAACCAAACAGGTCAAACAGTGTAATTACACCCAATTTCATCAAATTCAATCATAGGATGTCCTTCTAAAGAGGCTCTTAAACTCAATCAAACTTATTAAATTCAAACAAAGAAGTCCCATTTTATGATCAAGATATGTAAAACCCCCGAACAAAGTTTAATTCATCCAATCCAAATAGAAAAAAGAAAAAAACAAAACATACACACTTAAATTAACAAAGCTGCATTAATTGGAGATGTTATCTCACAGGCCAAACATTCTCTAAAAGAACTTGTCTTGTATACATTCCATGTTTTTCAACAACTCTCCATTCTTTCCTCCCAATGTCATATGTGAACATTCTTGAAATCCCACTGTCTTTAGTTAATAATAAAATCTCTCCTTTAGGATTGTTAGTAGCAAAAAAAGAGTAATGTGACATCTTTATTTCCTTAAATGGTAGCTCAATACTATGTTTCAAGCAAACATCAGTTTCACCATTGACAACATATAAAACAATCTTGTCATTGTTTCCAACAAGAAGAGCAACTTGTCCCTTTATGTCTACTATTCTTACTGGAAATCCGAGCAGACGCAATCTAATGCTAGATGTCTCAACAGGGACTGGAAGTATTCGAATAAACTTTTCATCTTTGATACTGAATGCACCTATCTGAAATCGAAATTCAGCTACAAAATAACTGATCCCGTCAATACATAGTTATGCTTTGCACGGTGAAGTTTGAACCAACATGGAATCTCTTATGATGTTCATGAGGAAGGAAGACATGTTGTTTTGTGAAAGGATTGCAAATTGAAACTTTACCAGTATTGTTCCATAGACAAAGAAGGCCACTGATGGATTGCGTAATACAGTCGAAACCATGGAAACAAGGCTGATTTAAGTACGAGATGGGACAAGCTAAGTTTTGATGATGTTCTTCTTTATAGCCTAAATTATATATGAATGCATTCGTGTGTAAACTTAGGCTATCTAAGAGGAACTGAGGCATATGACTTCTTTGATGTGCTTCGATGAATAAGGGTTACTGATATAAAAGAAGCAAAAAGATCTCGAAAGGCACTTAAAACGCATTAGAGACTTGACAGGAACTCTTATAAAAATTTCAAGGATAATGTCATGAGGAATGCTTGAACTACCAATGTCAACATTCATCATGTTCTTCTCCCTGTACTTGTTTGTCATCAAAAGTAAAAGCAAAGAATGAAACATATATATAAGAAAAATATGGTATAAAGGAGTCTTTGAATTGGACTCTTTTTTACCGCATGCTTTTATTTTTGGTTTTAGTGATTTAATCAAATAAAAACACGTGCTAATTAATAATAAAAGAACTCAAGAGTCACTAGTATGACTCCTTTTTGTGCAATATATTTGATTGACACTAAAAACAGGCTACATATATTTTGTGCTAAATAATTTCCTCGTGAAGACTAAAAGCTTATTAAGTTGTCTTGGGAAACAGCTCGTGAAGACTAAAAGCTTACTAAGTTGTCTTGGGAAACAGACATAAGAATCATCTGAATACATCTGCGTGGTGTGTGTGAGCTAGCCATTTTCAAGACAAGTTCACTCCTTGTGGAGAAAAAAGAACTATCATTTATTCTTCTTAATAAATATAAGTGAACCTTGAAGAAGCCTTGTCTCACGGGCCTAGAGTCCTGGCGCAGCAGACTGCGAATCAGGTCGTGACACTAGGCCCCTGAACCAGCCAAACGTCGTTTGGTGGCATTAGAGATAGATACGTGACCGAGCTTGTCTGCTGCTTCTGTATGTGGTGATCGTTCTTTGAGAGGCATATAGTGACGCATCCATACACCAGTATACACCTGAAAGGGAGAAGTTATAAGACTATGGACTTACCTCTGAGAGTAAGAAGGGAACTATGAACTAACTATAAGCAGAGTCCAGCAAGTAACCAGAACTCATTTAGTTCCTATACAAACCTTCCATCTAAAACTCATTAGAATCTAAAGAAGCACCTTTATATCTTCTTGATCTTTTTACATGTCAGACAAAGTCACGATTGAAAATCAAGACAGTGATTTTACCTGTGCGGGTCTCATTATCTTGGTATCAGGATCATCAAGGGACTCTTTCCAATGAGACAAGTATCCAGCCATCCGAGGAATAGCAAACAAGACTGGGAAGAATTCCGTTGGAAATCCCATGGCCCTAATTCATAAAAAGGTATTAAGTATCCATTAGTTATCATTCTTAATAACGAAAAGATTCATCTTCATTTATACTTACCTGTAAATTAAGCCAGAGTAGAAATCAACATTTGGATACAGCTTCCGTTTTACAAAGTACTCATCTGAGAGTGCAGCTTTCTCCAGAGCAACAGCAACCTGAATGTAGTATAAGAAAATGTTAGAACCATATTAAGTACTGGATCATTGAGCAAAAGTAGTCCATATCCCATCATTTCATTCACGGGACGAGTTATAGTTGCACAGATATAACCAGCCAGCCAGAACAACAGATCTAGGCAGTCGCATCAAATGTTCTATGACTGTGTTACCTAGCCAATCTCACTTTCTGAGAAGACATTTTTCTCAATTTTGATATAGAAATTTCATATTTTCAGAGAAATAAGATTCTATCACCTCTTCCACATAGTAAAGAGTGCTTACCAGAACACTCAATGCTGTTGTAGGATAGAGATGTGTTCAAATATCCGAAATTAAAACAATAAAGGAGATCTTCCAGTTAAATCTACAGTGGAGAAACAGGGAAATAATTTTTGAATTAGAGGTAGAATTGCCAAGCCAAATGATAGATATTTAGCTACCTTAAAAGATCTGGTTTTTTGTTATTTGAAAATTGCCAGAAGAAGAAAGAACAACTTCCTATGGGCCATGCGGTAGCCACATATAGCCCAGGGTGGTCAATTGGGCACCTTTCATTAAAAAATTATATTATGTATATAGAAAATTCTACGAAATATACCAATCAAAAATTATTTTCATATATATATATATATAATAGATATTAAATCTTGGACACCCTTAATGAAATTTTTTACTTCGCTACTGCAGCTAAGGAAGCTTGATGGCCATCTGAACAACAAAGAAAAAGTGGTGCTGCTTTTAAATAAGCAAGGAACCAAGAAGAATGGATTTTAGTGGACTTGTTTAAACGTAACAACAGAAGAACGTACTGGGAAGGTGATTTATTACTGTTGTAATTGTGATATAGATAAAATAACTCAAATTCAGTCCATCAGCTTTTTGTGAAGCTAAACAAAAACAATCTATGAGGCTTAAACCTTATTGGAGAGCAGGCCAAAACCAACTGAGTATGCAGTGCACATATTATATTTTTCTAGCATAAATGCAACAAACTGAGATAAGCGAACTTTTCTTGAACTTGCTTCTTATGGCCATACTGTTGAAATAATTGCGCGTGTTTACAAAAAGAATTGACATTTTTTTCCAAAAGAACTTTTTTAACTTCTTTAAAAAGCTTTTCAGCCAAACACCATTAGAGAAAATTCAGTTATTGCAAAATGAATCCGGAATCGCCCAAAAGATTTTCTCTAGTGGCAGTTGGTTTTAAAAAAATGTTGATTTTTTTCCTTAACCTTGCATAAACTGGAAAAGATTTTTCCAGGAAAAAATTTTCAACTGTTCTTGAAACAAACTCCACCATATTAGTTTTAGCACCAACTTCAATGTTTTAGGTTCTTCTCAAATTCAAGAAAATACAAAGTCCATAAGAATAGCTTAAACATGGATGCTAAATATCCTGTTATTTCTAGCATGCTGGAGAAAATTATTTAAATGGAATCGGTCTTTGGGTAATACTGGCTGGACCAAGAAAAAAATAATTCTTTTATCAGCAGCGACACCTTACCTCAATTAAAGGATCTCGGCCCACAATAGAGAATACTTCATCGGCTAGCTTCTTGATGACTTTTGCTCTGGGATCATAATTTTTGTAGACACGGTGACCAAAACCAGACATCTTTCGTTTCCTGAAGGGATAGAGGTGCAAGGAAACTCAAATGGTTAAAAATGAACTAGATAATCCTTGACGTTACAGAAATAATTATGAGAAAATCAAGCACCTATTCTTCACACCCTCAAGGAACTCTGGAATATTTTCAACACTTCCGATCTCACTGAGCATCTTCAGCACAGCCTGTAAACCATGTAATAACATCATAGTCAAGGATAATATAACACATCAAACAATGTTATCTGAGAGACATAAAGACAGAGAACTCATAAAAGATGAAGCTCGTCTGAACATGCTCACTACTTGCCATATTAACACTTTACCTCATTGGCACCCCCATGGAGAGGGCCATACAAAGCTCCCACCGCTCCTGCTATTGCTGTATACACATCAACCCCACTGCACACAACCATTGATGATAAGTCAAGTAAATCTTAATGCTTTTGTCTCTGCAAAAAAGAAGCCTACCTTGAAGCAAGATGACGTGCCGCAGCCGTAGAGCAATTCATCTCATGTTCTGCATGTAATATGAAAAGAATATCGAGCACACGAGCAAGTCGAGGATTGGGTTTGTAAGACCTATTACCTCTGCAAGTTTAAGCCAAACAAAGCTTGTAATTTGCAGGCTGCTGAAGCAAATGGAACTAGATTCAAAACAGTACACAGACATGTTGATTTTATGATAAACCACAATATTTACAATGATGCCATTGGCTAATAAGAACCAGGATCGCTGCTTTTAACCAATTTAGGAATCACTTAGAACTCCATTTCTAAGTGGGACATATACAAATTAAAGCACAGAAATAGAACATACAATGAATCTAGCATGTACAAGAAGTTCTCTGCATAAGAGAGGTTGTTGGATGGAAGGACAGGTGGTCTGCCAGCCATTCTTAAGTAAGCAGCTGTAGCAATTGTAGGTGCCTGCAAATACAATGAATACATGCTTATTGCCACTGGATACCGTTACACTCATTTTGATAACGATCACAAAGCCCATACATCAAACTTCAGCATGATATCATAGTTCAAAACTCTGAGAAATTTTTAGGCAATCAAAAGACAATTTTGAAGGAAAGGACAATAACCTTGCCAAGGATCCGAACTATTTGTTTATCTCTCACTTGTTTAGACTTGTATATATCCTGTCCCTGAGTGAACAAACATACAAATGATCAGAATCATGAAAAATAAATTATTACAATCCAAAAGCTTGATGGCGAATAATCATTACAGTCAGTCAAACAAGGGGAGAGCACTGAACAAGAGTCATCATTGTTCTACTTCAGAAGGTGAATCAATCTATTCTCTCTCGACCCTTAGCTGAGATTCTTGGCTACTTAATGAACCAACTACAGATTTAAGAAGGGCCTTTAACAATATTTCTTTGAGATGGACCACGGAGCAGGACATGAGGAGCAATTTGTGTTGTACCCCAGGAAAGACTTCTTTAACTTATAAAGGAAGCTAAGCAGTGACCCAAAAGAGGAGAAGGGGACCAGGAAAGATATTTAATTGTTCAACTTTGTGTAAGAGATACTTGTCCTTCCCCATATAGATTGCCCTTCAGATTTTCATTTGAACTATTTCAGTTCTCCAACTTGACCTATGAGACTACAAATCATCTCCTTTGAGTTTTTGAGAATGAAAGAAGACAAAAGAGTTAGAACATGTTTCCAGATTCCAACCACCACAAAGGTGAACAGCACTAGTAGCTCTAACAGATACCCACCCTCTTGCCAACTACAAAGGACCTTCAGGTACGGACAACAAAGAGCAATTTAAACTACAGTATGGACTTTGAACAGAAAAGAGGGTTTTGTCGAATGACTGTACCCATATCCCCCAAAAGAAAACTAGACACGATAAAACACACTTCTTCAGAAAATATATGGAAACAAAATTGTTTAATTTTTCAAACATTTCTAGGCGGCAATGATACCGTTCACTGGGGTCTTTATTCAACTTTCATTAGCATAATAAGAAGCTAACTTCGAAGTTATTATTCACATTATTTTCAGATCTCAGAGAGAAACCTAGACAAATCTTTCAATCAGAATCATCACTGACAATCTACACTGAACTCTCTGAATATGAGAAGCTAGTAGTCTTATGGGCGAGGTAAGACAATGATAAAGCAGTATGCCTTAATTTTGGAAAAGAGAAGATAAGTTTATTTCAGGGATTCAAAATGAGATCAGGAGACATCTGAAGCAACGATATACAGGTAAAACATAGAAACTTTGTCTACAGAAGATATATTGCTCAAACACTTCCTCATGTGTTGCGGTATAACAAAAAGGGAGAGGAATACAGAAGTTGGAAAAATTGAAAATGTTGCTTACTCTAAGAGCTGGATTTGCATCAGGATGAAAGACGGAAAGAGCACTCATTGCACTGACAAGAACCCCCATTGGATGAGCATCATGAGGCATTGACTGTATGATGTCCTGCAACACAAAATTTCAACTGTTCAGAAATTCTGGAACTACAAGAGAGGAGGAATTCAAAACTCATCCGCATAAACTACAAAAACAGACTGCACAATTGTTTAAACACACAGAGTACAGCCACAAATGACCACAATTAAACAACTGGCGTTGCTTTATATTGGAAGAAGCATATAGCACGATAACTAAATAGTGATGATGTGACCATTTAGGAGGAGTTCTTCCTCCCCCTTGCACTTTCATTATCCTTTTACTAGGGAAATTAGAATTTAAAAGCTAAGAGGATTAGTGCAGTTACTTGGAGAATTTGCCTGGGTAATAGTATGGAGTTCTCTTAATACTTGTGCCAAAATTATGGATTGTTGTAATCAGGAATTTTCCTTATATTATGTAGACTAAACTTTATTTATAGTAGCCGATACTCCTATCTAAGGATCTTCCTTGTATGTTGTTTACAAGCAATAATGCAAACTTCTTTTCTCTTCTCTCTTTTTACATGGTATCAGCATCTCCTCTGTCTCGGTAAAGATTGCAGTAGTTACTACCTACAGGGAAGAGGGTTCCTTCTTCTCATTAGCATACTGTTCTTGCCTTCTCATAGACCACTTTGGCAATTTGGTGAGCAACCAAACATTTATGAAATGCCCTTGGTGTTTCAGAGGTTTCATATGCCAAGCTCATGAACTTTTTTGAGATAGGAAAATCATGTGCAGACAATGCCAAATAAGTACTGAGCACCATAAGTTCATCATTTCAGTAAAATTTCAAAACTTCTCATCTTTCCTAAATCATTGGAAGCATTTGCGAGTGAAAGATCTGAATAAAAACACACTGAAGCTTTCTAACAAACTAAAATAGGAGCTCACCAAGAGTCCTTGAGGAACTGCTGAATGTTGTGAAACTGTGAACTCCCAGTCTGCTAACTGGTTCTCTGATGGTAGATTACCATACACTGAAATTGCAATAAACACAAACGAAAAGATAAATCAGCAGAGAAGTTAGATGTATGGATCAACATATTTTTCCATTTCATTCTTTTCTTTTTCTTTTTTTGGTAGGAGGGGTGAAGGGAGAGACATTATTTTTCTCGGCATTAATTAAAGAAAGGAGTATTTAATTCTTTTACAGCCTTCCATTCCAATCTGCTCTTAATTCTATTCAAATGCTACAGGTTTGAGGGAAAATCTTATTAATGATTTAATATGAGAAAAGGACTTCAGCTGTTCAGCATTATAATAATTTTTCGACCTTGTGTGATCATTGTTTTTGACAAATTTCAAGAGATCGTTTACTCCACATAGAAATCACTCTAGACACAATAAATATGAATCTGCCAGCACAGTCTAAATATATATACGAAATTATTATGAGAAACACTTACACAAAAGATATGCCACTTCTAAGAAGGAACTTCCCTCGGCCAGCTCTTCAATAGGGTAACCTCGATATCTAAGGATCCCAGCATCACCATCTATATAACAAATTGATGACCTAACAGGTGCCGTGTTAAGATAACCTGGATCATAAAGCTTGAGACCCTTATCATTCGGTCCTGTTGTTATCTGCAAAACAATTATATCATAAATTAATTAACATTTCCAGAAAAAATATACTAAGCAACGTACAGGCGCAACGAATTAGCATAGATCATTAAACAACCACAAATAACATCCACTGATTATTAAGGAGAAGAACTCGACTCTTCATTGTACAATTCGCTCACAATCAGTCTATCCCCGACTCGAGAAACAATTACATACTATTTGTTGTGCATAAGCCTCTACGCAGAGGTAGGTACAGCATAAAGCTATTCCCTCGCATTCTAACTGTATGTATATGTCATGAAAAAAAAATCTAAAAAGACATACGTGTATTAATTAAATAACACACGCACCGGTTCAAAATTCTAGATCTATCTCAATCTATAGGTAAGACTACATACAATTACACTGCCATTAAAAAGCATAAACGAGCTTGATTTACTCAGAGCTAGCTACAGTCAATAATAACTACTGAGAAATTTTAAGAAAAAAATGATGAATACAAATCGTCGTTATCTTAAACAGATATCAAAATTCAAAACGAAGAACAGCAAATCCGACGATTCGGAATTTGATGATTTACCTTCTTCAAGTCGGTTGCTTTGATAGTGCCATCCTCAGTAATCTGAACCGGATACCTCTTACCGGTCCGTTCATCGATGATCGTCAACGCACCTTTGAGATTCGGCGGAGGTGCGAGGGCGGAAACGGAGGATACGCCGGAAGTGTCTAGAAGTTTAGAGGCTGTGGAATCGGAGACGTCGAGTGAAGCCGCGAGGTGAGCTGAAAGCACCGCCAATCTCCCTCGAGCAACTGCTGAAGAATTTCCGTTCTCCATTAAAGTGCTGCTTCGTTTTTCTTCGTTTTTCTTTTTTTTTTTTGTGGGGGGTTGTGTTTGATGATTAGAAATAATTTTGATCTCGTTTTGGTTCTTTTATATATGTGTGTGAGAATTTATTGATCTTGGTTTTTCCAAATTGGACATTGATTAGCAATTTGTGGTGAATTACTGCGAAAATGGTCCGATCTAACTTTGTTTTTTGCAACGTGGCAGGGTAATTTTTTTTAAAGAAATTTCATATCCAAATACTCCTAATTTATTTTTACTTATCATAATTTTTTTTTAAAAAAAAGTTCTTTTATTTTTATTTATTAAGTATTTTAAATATATATATTAAAAAAGCAAATATTTTTTATATTTTATTATTAATATTAATTACTTATTCCTTAAAGTATTTTTTAAAATTTGATATATTAAAAACCAATTAATAAAATAGTTTGATAAACTGATGACATCGTCATTATTTTTTTTAATAGGTGTGTTACAATGCAAATTTATAAGTAAAAATGCACAGAGGATACTAATTTAAAGATTAAGGAATAATTAATTTATTTTTTTAGAGTGATAAAATCCAACTAACTTGGGATGTAAGGATTCCTCAAAATCTAGTGAAATTCTACGAGTGAGATCTGGAGAAAGTGAAATGTAAGGATTCTTCAAAATTAATTAATAAATATAATATGATAAAATAATCATATTATCATTATTTCTTTTAAGAGGTGTGCCAAATATAAAATAATAAGTAAAACTGAATAGAGAGTGCTAATTTAAAGATCAAAAAATAATTAATTATTTTTTACTTTATTTTTAATATTAATTATTTTAAAATTTATGAAACGCGTACATAAATAAAAATTAAAGAATTAATAATAAATATATTAATTAGCTTATATTTATGTTTAATTATTTAAAATAATAAAAGTAGTAAAATTACGTTTTTCCATGTTAGAGGAAAAATTCAGCATACGATTGCGCTGGCAGATAAGGTCATTCAATTTATAGTGGACCTCACCAGAATAATATATAGTAAATCATACGGCACTTTTTATTTTCGTATTTTATTTTTTAAAATACTTTACGTGAATCAAAGGTTCATAAAAAATAAAAATAAAAATTTATCTAATACACTTTACCCTTCTAAAATTTCATTTATATGTTATTTTTGATACTATTGTTGGCTCTGATCAAATTAATACAATTAATTATAACAATAACAATAATATATTAAATAAAATTGATAAGTAGAGTCTGAAAAGAGTAAAATATTGATAAATTTTATCACTATCTAGATAAAAGAGATTGTTTTCAGAAAACACCTAATAATACATTACTACCTCTATTTTTATATTAAGTGAATTATTATTTTTATATTAAGTGAATTATTAGGGTCATTTCACACATATTAAGAAAAAGAAATAAAGTCTAAATTTAATCATGTTTTTCTATTTTTACCCTTCTCAAACTTCATACACTTATTTAATGCATCAGTTATTTCTCATATAAAACTCAACCTTAGAAACTTAATTAACGAAAGGTAAAATTGAAAAAAATTACACATTTCATGAAAAGTAAACAATTTACTTATTTTAAAACATAAAAAATTATTTAACAATTAACTTAATATGAAATGGAGATATTAATTGATAGGCAGTGACGTAAACGCAAGTGATTTTCTTGGGATGCACAAAACGATCAACATTTTGTGGATATATATCATATCCTACTCTCCTATTGGAAAAAAGAAATATATCTTTTTCCTAATTCCACTCACGTTCCCCAAGAGGTTGTTAACGACGTTCTCACAAAAAATATAATATTATATTTTCTTCGTCTCATTTTATGTGTTATTCGCATGATATTTAAGAAAAAAAGAAAAATTTTTAAAATTTTGTATCTAAAATTATTTTTAGATATTTATTTGGTTAAGGTGAAAAAGAAATTTTAAAGGTAAAATATTTTTTTATTAAAGTAAAGTGATTTTTCTTGGGAGGAATCAAAAAAAAAAGAGTATCAAATAAAATGAGACGAAGGAAGTATATTATAATATACTTTCGTTGAATAACTTACAATACTTCGTATTTACAAAAATTTAGACATAATTAAATATACCTTTTTTATTAATCTTAGCAATAATTATTCCTGAAAATATTTTAACCATACTTTCATCATTGCATCTATTATAATCTATGTCTCAAATTAATTCAATTGTAGAGACTTTTTTTATATTCAAAATTTCAAAATGTTTTAAATTTTATTTTTCATAATTATCCTTTTATTTATTCAAATGCTATATTTTCAAGGAGATAAATTATACTATATATTTATGTAAGAATAAAAAGTATTATTTAAATTTTGAAATTAAGTTAAAATGGAAGGAAAGTACTTTTTTATTAGATGAAGAGAGATCATTAAATAAATTTAATATTTGTATGATGAGAAAAATACATAATTTCTTAAAGAGATATTCTGGAAATAAAAACGCCAAACTCTTATTTAGGAAATGGAGCAGTAGCTTTTATTTTGACTCCTTTTTTGTTTCTTTTTGTGTTTATTTTCAGTGGACATTTTCAGGCCCAATCAAACTAATACCAGTAAACAAAATGTGAAAGTCATTTCAATTGTGACTCTATTTTCTTTTTAAAATAAAAAAAAGATTTAAATATGTCATCGAACTTTAATAAAAGTCTCATTTATGTTATTCGTTAAAAGTTTGGCTCATTTATATTATTACCGTTTGAGAAAAGGCTTATGTATGTCATTATTTTTTAACTCCGATTTTGCAAAACTAGTTAAACAACTCTAAACACTTTTAAATTAAAATTTTGGATTAAATGTAGTTTTTTTAGTCAATCTTCTTCAAGAATGACAGAACACATAAAGAACACCAACATCTTTCAGATTTTCAACTTCTTCAAACATTTACAAAATCACCCTAAATTTCAAGATCATTGTTCCTCTAAGCTAAATAGCAAAACTCAATACTTATTTGAGCTCGAATTCAACCTAACTCAACAAGATCTAGCTTGAAATTTTTCTTCAAAGTTTCAAAACTTTAACCTTCTTTAATGGTAAAATTTTCTCCCCAACTCTAAATTAATTGAAAATTTGAACATAGACTCGAAAAATACTAAGGAATAAGGATCTAGTATAAAAAACAACAATAAAAACACGAATCAAAGCAAATTTTTAAAATTTTGGGACTGATTTCTCTTTCTTTTTTTTTGAAATATTTTTTCACCTAGTGTTGTGAAACTTTGAAGAAAAATTTCAAGTAGGTCTTGTTGAGTTAGGTTGAATTCGAGGTAAAAAAATATTGAGTTTTGGTATTTAGCTTGGAGGAACGCTAATCTTGAAATTTGGGGTGATTTTGTGAATATTTGAAGAAGTTGAAAATTTGAAAGTTCTTGGTGTTCTTCATGTGTCCTTGACATTCTTGAAGAAGAATGACTAAAAAGACTACATTTGATCCAAAACTCTAATTTAAAAGTGTTTAGAGTTGTTTAAGTGGTTTTGCAAAACCACAGTTAAAAAATAATGGCATAGATGAGCCTTTTCTCAAACGGTAGATGACATAAATGAGCCAAACTTTTAACAGATGACATAAATGAGCCTCTTCTCAAAGTTCGATGACATATTTGAGCCTTTTTCATAAAATAAAATACTCACATTGTAGCTCATTAGTATAAAATACTCATATTATAGCTTAAAAATAAGCGCTACTTCCAAATATATACTATAACGTGATTAGTTTACAACAAATATATTTATATTTTATTTACATAAAAAATAACCAAAAGTAATAGAAAATATACATAAACTATACAGTATAACTTGTCAAAAGTTATAGAAAGTATATATTGACTAAAACGTATATATAACCTGCCAAAAGTCATAAAAAGTATACATTGACTATAAATATAACTTACCTATATATGAGTTATACAATGACTGTATATTATAATACACTGAAAAAGTTGAATATAACTTAATTATATATAAAGTGTAGGAATGTATATAGACCAAATATCCTTTACAAAAGCTATATCTTGAAAGTGTTGAAAAAGACTTTTCAAACCCCTACACCATGCTAAAAGTTGCTTCTTGCCTTCTAATTCTCAACCGCACACCTATATATGTTGCTCCGCCTTATCCAAAGATAAAGATTGTATTCGTGTTAGATTCTTCAAAATTTCACTATTTTTGAAGGATTCAACACGCTATAAACCACTTCAGTAAGTTCTCTTTCTAACCTAATGAGCAAAATACTGCTGTAAACTACTCCAGCTTTAGCAAATTGCTTAGATCTGTCACATTGAACTATAATTTTGTTGGCATCCATGATATATGATGTAGTTGATGGATACATTTATTCACTCTCATTTTATTACCCCAATGATTTAGACAAAATATCTAGATAATAAAATTTGATAAACATAGAATGACTTTGGGCCTAATATGAGATGCACTAGCTATACCTTATATGAACCTAATGCATGAGAATCTTAGCAATTCAGTTGGTTAGCTGAACTTTCACTTTTCGAATAAAATTAAAAGATCAAGAAGATCATCAAATATTTGGTATGTCGTCTAGTGTGTTAAGTTCTAGTCTCATTTGTTCAACATCTCATGTCTTACTAGTCAAATTTAATCAAAATGAAAACTTTGGATATTTTTCTTAAGATATATGTTGCTGCAAATTATTTTCCTCCATAAAGCATATACTAACTAATTTCTCAGAGCTATTTGTTTAAACACAAAGTTGGTATTACTAGCCTCTCAATATTGTAACATACACAAGCATAGAGGGAAGAAGAAACAATACTAGTATTCAATCTCAAGTAAACACACAGGATAAACGTACACTATTGAACCTAGACATAGCAAGAAACTGAAAAGTGACGATTTTGAAAAGGGACCACGACTTCTGTTCAAGCTCGACCCTCGTTGGCTAACTTGAACAGGTGTGCCTGAGCTGCTGCTGACTTTTCTGAACTAAGTGCTGAAACAAAACTATCCCTGACTTGATTTGTAGTGTAGGTAAACCTCCTGCTCACAATGGAGTTCAATAAAGAAGCTGTTCCTTCCCTGTAGAGATCCCCGTAGGCATCGGTACGAGAATTGGAAAGTGCTTGGAGCAAGTTCATGTTTGATCCAAAACCTGGAAAACTAGCCACACCAAATGAATTGCCTGCATTTCCCCACCAGCCAAACAAGCCCCATATAAGCGTCGGGTGAGTCCTCCAGTAACTGCAATTTTATAACATTTTACATCAGGATATGTTAGAACAGACCATACTGTAGTCGAAAAGTGTAGTGCTAGTATATATTCCTCCGTTTCTATTCCGTTTTTTATATGACATGTTTTCTTTAATGGTTTTTGATTGTCTCGTCTAATTTCGTATCTACTTACCTTGTCAAAATTTTCTTTCTTTCGTAAACTTTATGTTCAATTAGTATATACTACTATGCAAAATGAAATGAAGAGAATTATTTTCGTTTCACTTACTTGCATGTAAAAGGTGGTGAGTTAGGGTCAATTGGAAAGACACCGGGAGCACTTGGAGTTCCGGGGTCAATAATAGGAGTAGGTGGTGTTTCGATGGTAGGTGTAGGGGAAGGATAGTAGCCACCACTTCCCGGAGTGCTTGGAGTGCCAGGGTCAATGGTAGGAGTAGGTGGTGTTTCAACGGTAGGTGTGGAGGGGGTAGTAGGTGTAGGGGAAGGATAGTAACCACCACCTCCCGGAGTGCTTGGAGTTCCAGGGTCAATGGTAGGAGTAGGTGGTGTTTCGATGGTAGGTGGAGATGGGGTAGTAGGTGTAGGTGTAGGTGTAGGTGAAGGATAGTAACCGCCACCCCCTGGAGTGCTTGGAGTGCCCGGGTCAACGGATGGAGTAGGTGGTGTTTCAATTGTAGGTGTGGAGGGGGTAGATGGTGTACTAGGGGTACTAGGTGTAGGACTAGTTGGAGTCGGCGAAGGACAGTATCCACAACCCCCTGGAGTGCTTGGAGTGCCGGGGTCAGGAGTTGGGGTAGTTGGTGTACTGGGGGTACTAGGTGTAGGAGTACTTGGAGTCGGAGTTGGGATAGTTGGCGTACTGGGGGTGCTAGGTGTAGGAGTGCTTGGAGTCGGAGAAGGATAGTATCCACCACCCCCTGGAGTACTTGGAGTGCCAGGGTCCGGAGTTGGGGTAGTTGGTGTACTAGGTGTTGGAGTACTAGGAGGACTTCCGCCTCCACCATGATGAGTTGGTGGAGACGGAGAATGACCACCACCACCTCCATGCCCTCCAGATGGAGTGGATGGGGTAGGATTATGGTGATGGTGATGGTGATGCCCTCCACTAGGAGCCGGGGTACCACAATTCCCGCCTGGTGGTTTTCCTCCATGGCTATCGCTTTCATGCGAAGGTGTTTCATGCCCATCACCTCCTGAACCATGAGATGGAGGTGTGTATGAACCTGCCAATCACAAAATATACGAGTGTAAAATGCTATATATATATATAACCAGAATTTTTTATCCTGTTAATTATAGCAAGTAACTTGTCTTATTTTCATGTTACAACATTATATGCATGTTTTTATTTTTACATTATCATTGTATAGAAGTGTACTAAAGACCTGAACTTGGAGGAGTTCCGGTATTCGGATCAGGAGAGTAATATGTCTTTTGTTCTTCAAAAGAAACTCTACACATGACAGGAATGACCAAATAATGTGTGAGCAATGCAGCAGCAACAGCCCACAAGATAAGAGATTTTTGCTTGTTTCCCATTTTTTCCAATGAGAGAAAAAAGCAGAGTGAATAAACAGAGAAAAGAAGCTAGTAAGAGTTCAGTGATGTGAAGTGACAAAAGAAAAGAGTTAGCTGCATATTATAAAGGGGTAATGAACACACACACAGAGAGAGAAGTAAATATGAGCAGGTGAAAGAGTATGTGGTTAGTTGTGTATGCTGCAGGTGCATTTAAGGTCTCATTTAAATCTCACTGCTGTGCTGTAAGCCTGTAATTATATGGAGAAAAAGTCACTCCATAACTCTAAGTCTACACTAGTTCAAAATATGTTCCATGCCTATGCCTCTCTAGTTATTGAACTGGACAAAAAGACAAGCCTAGTGTACTAAAGTTCTCGCTATGCGTAGAGTTCGACCTCAAGGATCTATTGTATACGGCATATCTTGCATCTCTGTAAGAAGCTGTTTTCAAAACTTGAACTCGTGACCTCCTGGTCACATGACAACAACTTTATCAGTTATTGAACTGTGAAAACTCAAATTAACACTTAACTGGCTTGAAACAACTCTCTTTGGATACATTGTATGTAGTATTTAATGTTATATTTGTGATATTTGCCCATGTTAGACACACTACTTACTATGTGTGACTACTACGACCTTTTAATGTGACACAATCTAGGTGCCCATGTTAGACACTAGTGTGTGTGACTATTGAAACCTTTTAATGTCGCATAACATAGGATTTAATTGGTCTAAGTTGCTCGGATTCTTTCATTTTTGATATTGTACCCGTCTCAACATGGTATAAAGGTGAGAGATCCGTATCGAATTTAGTTAATTAATTTTGGGTACTCTGTTGAAAAGCATCGGAGAAATTTGGTATAGACATAAAACATTTGTACCCAAGTTAGATGAGATGAAGAAAATAGAGTAATTTTATATTGACATTTCGATGTTAGTTATTTTTCTCACATCACCTTTTGTGCTTCCGCTCTTGATAAATATCTTTTCCTCATAATACCTTGTAAGTTTTTATTTCTTTTTTTAACGAAATGTCTCATAATTTAGACATATAGCTCTATTTTTAGGTACTTGAATTATTTTTAGTCAAATCCCTACATTCGTATTTGGCTCTGTATCCTTCGACTCTTAAAATTTAGATCATGAAAGATTCGACCTCTAAATCTGCATCTGTATCAAACACCCCACCCAAGTCCGAGCTACTTAGCAAATAATAGCAGATTTAATCGCGGATTCTCAAGTACTACAAATATTTAGATTTAAGACCATAATGTTAGAAGTACAATGAATTCAGTACTAAGAATCAATTCATCAAGTTAAAATTCTAAATTGATCTCTTTTTATTATCTGTTGGAAAAAACTCAGTAAGATTGGAATTTAAATACTCTATAGTCTATAGATACTTTCTTAAAAATCCAACACATGTATATCGAAAGAGTTAAGTATTCATTTAATACTTATTCTCCCACCAAGGACCCACAAAATTCAAAAACCTAACTCTTTACTCTTAGCTTACTTTGTCCAAGGGTTACCGTCAATTACACTATGTATACTTTAAAAAATATATATATATATGTATATATATTCTGATTCTCTTTAGCAACGGTGTGCATCGGTTGGTTCTGTTCAATTTTATACATTATCGATTTTAAATATGCAAACCAATAAAATAACTTTTATCGATTTTAAGTCCTTAATGGTTCGGTTTTCAGTTTACGCAATAAGAATGATAATATAAAAATTTGCTTTTATTAAAATTAGATGGAGTACGAAAGAGTAAAGAGTAAAGACTTCTATAGTGTCCTGTAAGGCTGTAACTATTTAATTATTAATATTTAATATTTACGAAGGGGCCGGGTAAAATAGTAAATTATTATAATCTTATTGGGTTATTGGTTTACCCAATACGTAATAGTAAAAATCGATAACCCAATAATTTTTTTTCAAAATCATTAAAAATCCGATAACCTAATAATCCAATAACAATAAACCACCAATAATTACTTTTTAGAAAATCATTAGAAACCTAATAATCCAATAACAATAAACCAATAACGTTTTTATCGGTTCGATTCATCAGTCAATTTGATTTTTGCACCCCCTACGTTTTACTGAAAATTTTGGCTAGTCTACAAAATGGTGAAAGAAGGACAATGTTAGCATGATCATAATTTGTTACTCTTGTCAATTATGTAATGCACATGGAGCACAAAATGGAGATTTTGTTGGGAAAAGGAAATATAAGGTAGAAGGAGCTGGTTCCTAGATAAAAGTGTCTTAGAAATTCAGTGCCACTTCCTCCCTCAATGTGCTTTATTTCTTGGGAAAAACTAGGTTGTATTAGCCTCCTATCAAAATAATACTTTCTCCATTCTTCATATTAATACGAGAAGGATTGAAACTTATAGTTTTCAATCATTAAAAATTTTTATTTCAAATATTAAATTTAGCTATTTCAATTTATCTTTAAAATTTAATTAAGGTAACCCCGAAAATCAAAACCGTAACAAGTAAAAATGAATGGAGGAAGCAATTATTTAATAAATGTATATCTTTTTTTATATAAATATTGTCCATTTATATTTCCTCTATTACATGTTACTCTCTCCGTCCATCTTTACTTGGTCTCTATATTATTTTGGGATATTCAACAATACTTGTCTACTTTATGAAATCAAGAGATAATTTTACACTTAATTTCTAATTTACCCTTATCATTAATTATAGTCATTTTCCCATTATATTTTTCAAGACATAGTATTTATTATATTCAAAGGGTACTTTGGTAAAATTACCCAATCATTTACTACTTTTTAATCCATGTGCCAAGTCAACAGGAGCCAAGTAAAGTTGAACGGAGGGAGTAATTAAATTTATGGGGGAATGCACATATATTACGAAAAATATTTAAGGACAGAATTTACATCATAATTTTTACTATTGTCCTTTGTGAAAGTATAAATCTAACTTGATAAGTGATGTAATTTATCTCCTAGAAAAATATAAAACTTCAATAAATGAAAAGATAAATATGAAAAAAAATCAAATATCTATTTTAAATTTTGACCAATGAAAAATGTCTCGAACAATGAAAAATGTCTCAAAATTCTTTGACTTAGTACATTCCTTAAACGAACAATAAACAGAATAATTAACTTTACTATATTACTCTTTGAATATAATAAATTTAATATTTTGAAAAGTGACTATAACTAGTATTAATGAAAAATTAGAAATTAAGTGATAAATTATCTTTTGGTATTTTAAATTTAATATAAGTAAAAAATGAACATTTACTTATAAGTGATAAATTATCTCTTGATTTTTTAAAATTATATTTGTTGTGCATAAAACTTTTAAAATTTATGCACTTTTGAATTAATTTCAAATATAAGATGTTTGAATTAGGCTTTGCCAAACCTAATTTCATAAAACAAATGTTTGAAATTTCATATGATTCAAGTTCAAATATTTTTGTTTAAATTTTAAATAGAATTATCTCAACTTTAGGCACATGTAATTTTAGACATTTCATCAAGCCTAACATCAAAAATTATTTGTCTAAAATTATTTCAAAGTGAATAAAGGTGAAAGAATTTTTAAAAAGTACAAGTTAAATACCAGTGTTCAAATGGGATAGTTAAGAAATATTTACCACAAAATGCTCTAAGAAGTCGATATCTAGTTAATCAAACCATTATGTTCCTAAGATGTGATTTGGTAGAATGTATATTACAGAAAATAATTTGTATCTATATTAATAGATAGTGACGGAGTCAGTATTTTCGTCAAGGGTATTCATACTTTTAGAACATGGATGGGTAATTTTTGTATCTTCTATCACACCCCAAATCCCATTAAGGCGGACTGGCACCCGTTGCCGATAAGGCCCGGGAGAACCAACTGTACCTATGCCCTTTCTATATGCAATATAATGAATTCCACCTTAAGTATGCCTTTAAAAAGTAAATAGCACTGACAAGCCAAAAGGAAAGCATATAACTAGGCCGTTGGGGCCACGTTGTTTGAAACAAAAAACATTCCCACACTTTAATTTACATAGTCTACAAAGCCTCTAAACAATGACAAGTATCTGATAAGGGTCGGGACAGGCCCTACCTCGACCAACTGTACAATACAAAATATAAGCTCTATACATGCAAAGCCCCGAAGCAACCTGGAGCTTGGTAACCACAGCTGGATAACCTGTACGTCATTCACTGGTTC
>DF360758.1:48892-71042 GCA_000787875.1 Solanum virginianum | reverse complement strand
CGAGTTAGCTAAATATTATATTGTTTCTACTCGACAACAATGTGAGTAGGCCAAACTCAACATTGAGGTCTGTTTTATTACAAATAGAATAATAGCTTAGAAAAATAAACAGAACAATGGATAGGTGAGATATAAACCTCTGAAACAATGTGATAGTTCATTATGTTTATCTTTTTTTACCATTAACTCTATTAAAAAACCACGAAATACAATTAAAAAAAGACAGTTATACGATTAAATTACTCTATTTACTCATTAAAAAATATATAAAGAAGTACTTAAAAGACTTTATAGAAATTTGTTTTGATCGTTTTAAGATAATTTGGAAAAGAAGAAATGGTAGTTTCTTTTATCCAAAGTAAATACTTATTTTGGATCTAATTTGAAAGGTTAGAAAATCACATATAGTTATTAATTTTATTATTCTAATTTTATGTTTTAATGATATGTCCTTGCATAAAAATGACAAAAGATATTTAAGAGGAAATGGTTTTCAAAAAGCATTTTTGATGTGATATTATATTTTTAATTTAAAATCACATAATTCTGTCTGAGAAAATGAGAGTTTTTCTCATTCAAAAGAACTTGCAGTTCATCCCAGGTTATGGATTCTTTTTCTGGTAGAAGAAACTAGCTCTAACAGTTTCTTGATAATTACTAGGTGAGAAAGAATCAGTCATGAATGAAGTGTATCTATCAACACTAGGAGGAGCTTTTGATATATGATATTGGTGCGGGGTGGATGAAGTGGAGTCTTATTTTTGGAGTTTTGTCTGATAAAAAAGTATCATCAATAACTAACTAATAGATTATAAGTTCTGTAGAATGATAGTTAAATTGAATTTGTCCTATGGGATTGGGTATATGATGGTTAAATTGAATTTATCGTACGGAATGTAGTGATACCCAATCAAGAACTCTCATGTTCAGAAGATGTATGTTGCGAAAGTAAAGATGTTGAGGTAGATGTATGGGCATACTAAGAGCAATAAGATTAAGAATGAGAATATCTGAAATAAGGTGGGAGTAGAGCCTGGTGGGATAAGATGAGGGAAACACGGTTAAAAATAATTTGCATATGTGAAGAGGAGATGAACAAATGTCCTAGAGAGGAGGTGTGAGAGATTGAATATAATAGGTACGAAGAAAAGTAGAGCTAGCCAGAAGAAGTATTAGGGAGATCTGGTAATTAAACAAAATTTCAGATTATTAAGAATATGACTTTAGATAGAAGAGTCTAGAGGATGTGTATTATGTTAGAAGGTTGTCTTGTTTTTTCGAGGGTTTAAGAGTGTTGGTGTTTGTCGTTGTACTAATCATATTATTATAGTTCTTGCTTTTAATATCTATCATGATATGTTGTTTACTGTATTTCGATAATCACATTATTTTGTTGTTGTTATTGTTTTTTTCTTGTAGGATTTGCACTACTTTCCTTAATAATTGTTATGTTTTCGTCACTATTTTCTTCTTCTTTATATTTGAATTTGTTATACTTGACCGGAGGACTTTAATTTCCACTTTCGAAAATAGCTTTTCTATCTCCAGGAATTAGTGATAAAATTTGCATACACTCTATTGCTATCCCACTAAACATCACTTGTAAAATTTTACTGAATATGTTATTATTATTGATATAATTTTAATTTATATTTTTTAATAAACTTCATTCTCCAAACTCAAAAAATATATTATATTAACAAATTTAACCAATATGAGTTGTGATGCAATGATAAACTACTTCACCCTTAACTAGAGGTTTCGACCTCAAGCCGTAGTATTCATTCATAATTAAGTGTCCTTCGATGAAATTTATTACTCTAAATATTTCGAAGAATGTGCTTAAATTAAAATCTATTTAATATGATACAGAGGCGATACTTATTATGAAAGGGAAGGATCAGAATATAAGTTAAGATTTAATTAAATGGTGACACCAAAAAAGTTCAATTTAAGCAAATACTCCCCAAAAGAAATACAAAAAGGGAAGGGGAAAAAAGACAATCATTATTAATAATTATAAAAAGAGGTCCCATATTCCATTGGCATAATTATTCATACAAAAAACAACAAGTGGTAGGTTTGTATTTAATGATATATATTTACCTTCCATCATTATTGTAGAAACCCTAACTATTCTTGTTTGAACATATTTCAAGTTGTTATTCTGCTACCCGTTTTGGTTAAAGTTTTTAATATTTTATTTAACGTGTGGTCCGTACGAAGAGAAATATTTTCTCAATGAATTTTGTATGTATTTTTTTTTTGTATTTGATATATAAATAAAAAATATTCTCTTAATAATATTTCTATATAGTCTAGATAAATGCTACAGTATGAAGTTGAGATAGATGTCTGGGTGTGGTACAAGCGTCGAGTGAAGATGAGACAGATGCGACCTACATGAAAGGGTGGGGGAGTTGTATGGTGGAGAAACTAAAATTTATAGGGGATGTCACTTGTTTTCCTTATTTTCACTAAAACAAAGTCTACTCATTTTTTAGAAATTTGTTTTCCTAAAAAAACATTTTCAAAAAATTCTAATCAATTATACAAATATAAAAAAAAAAATTAAAAGATCATCCCACACTGAAAAGATTCTTTTTGTTTTTTTCTTTTATTTTTACTCCTTTTTACGAGCTCTCACCTGAGAGGTACTTACCATACTGAACACACCCTTAAGAGTCCATTTCACCGATCACCACCAAATCTACCACCATTGACTTCATCAATCACCACTAGTGGTGGAGGAAGAAACTCGACCAGGAGATTGATCAAATTTAATTTGTTCAAATAATGTATTTATGTTAAAAAAAAAAACTCATTAAACTTATACACATTAAGTTTAGAACATAGCTATTAGCACTTAAATTTGTATTCTAAAAATTCAAAATTCTTGCTTCGCCTCTGACACCACCAAACTGATCACCACCAATTTTTTCATATTAAATCCTAAAAGTCCAATCTAATTTTGATAGTCCAACACTCTACATAAAAATTGAATTTTGGAGTGCTTTTCGATGGAGGAAATAATCCTTTGACTAGTTCGTACTTTTTTATATTTTGAACTTTCTTGGTGAAAATTTTATCTCCTCCATATTGAATCTTCTTTGGTGTACATGGACTGAATTGATTCGAATTTTTCAAATATTAAATTAAATTATTTGTGTCAGATTTTTAAATCAAACTGAACTAATAAACCTCAAATTTTTTGGGTTTCTTGGGTTATTCTGCCAAAGTATTCATACAACACATATAACTAACTTGTAATTCAAATAATTCTTTAGTCCTACAGTAGGACTCCTACCAAAATACAACTATCTAACATGTTTCTTAAGAAAATAACACAAACTATGAGGATGGCACTAAAATTCAATAAAAAATAAATAATGAAATCACATAAAATAAATATTACAAATAAATCAGTAATAATGAAAATGATCATAATTTTAAAGTACTAATTAATCATATTAAAATAAGTCTAATAATATTAATTACATGACTATACATTAAAGAAAAACTAAAATTAACATATGTATTTTCATTGTCTAAACCAATGTAAAACTAAAGACAAATATTCAACATTATTGTCATTCTTCGTGTTGAGTTGATTTTTTTTTTTTGTTAGCATTTGTATTGATTTGATTTTGGGTTGAGCTTTATTAGAGTTACTATTATCTATAGATTATATATAACCTTCATTGAACCATTCAAAATTCCAAATTAAACTTGAAATAATATGTTAAAAATGAAAAGTATGAAACTGTATGAAAAATATTCATATATTATATCAAAGAAACACTTTTATGTATAAAAGAAATTTTAAAAAATTATATATGTAATGTCGAGTTGGTTTGGCCAAGGATTGATTTTTCCAAGTTAAATCCAAATCAGCCTAAGTATAGTCTATCTTTTTCAATACCAAATCAAGTTAAATCAAATTACTAGTCATGTTTTTTTTATTGATTTAACTCGATTTGCAATTTTGTGTGATTTTCTATTTGGCCTTGTTCACCCCTAGAATCCTATCTGAAATATCATCATCTTTCAGATAGAAACAGTGAACAACTTATAGTTGAATTGTCTTCCAACAAATATTTGTTAGTAGCAGTTTTTAGCTATTTCTAAATGCAAAAATATAATACATAGAAACTACTGAAAAAAAAAAACCCTAAAGACTATAGTAGTTCATCCTTTATACAATGCCTGCAATCAGGAAGAAGCCAGTGACTAATTGGTTTTATCCCTTTACTAGACCATCTCTTCACAAAGGCCATTTCCAGTTTCCGGACCTGCAACGACGACCAAAACGAAAGGAAGTGAGGCAGAGGCACAAGTCCAGATACTAGTTTGGTCGAATGCAGTAGCTTTTGGTTAAACCGTGTACTTGTATCAAGAAGTTCATTCAATATGTATAGAAATTTGACTTAGAACCCAATTATTGGCACTTAAGTTATTATTCTGAAATTCAGAACCCATAAACTTAAAATTCTGAGTCCCGATTATTAGCACTTGGGAGCCACAAATCTTTCTTCTTACAATCAGCAATCTAGAGAAAATGGCGTCAACAGTAGCAAGACGGCACCCAAGACGGTTGTCAAGATGCCTAGTTAGTTTTTACTTCATTCAGCAACAACAGAACAACCACCACAAACAAAATGTAATCGCACAAGAGGAGTCTGGGGAGGGTAGAGTGTATACAAGCCAGTTCTATTGAAGAGTCTGGGGAGGGTAGAGTGTATACATGTCAGTTCTATTGAAAACATGTAGTTTGAAGTGAACGGGTGATATAAAATTGATATATAAAACAAGCTAACAAACAGCAAGATGCTAAAATCATTTTTAAGCATTAAAAGATGTTCTTTGACAGCAAAGTTGTCCTTACTTGAGAATGCTACAAGTTCATTACAAGAGAAGTACCAAATTTAGCTGAGATTGTCAAGTTTAGAAGAATAGGACATCTCTCAATAGTCATTACCAAGGATTTAATGTAGAGATGAATCCAGTAAAGAACAACCATTAGTAGACAATTAAACGGGAAGCAGTAATCAAGAAATCTTATCGATGTCTGGCATGGTTAGAGGACTAAAAGAGAACATGGCTAAGGAGTCCCTTCGAGCACATCTGATAAAATTGAAATGATGCATAGAAGATTAACATGGTCCTTACGAAAGGATGATATGCACAAATCGAGAAATGGTCCAAATTTTGAAAAAACTTTTTGAAAATAAAGAGGCTAAAAAACCTTATTGGCACTCAGAGGTAGAGAATCAGCTTAAAACTCTCAACTTGCTAGCTCTATGTAAACACAAGCTAACGCAGGAAATTTGACCATGCATATTGCATATCCGAAACTTAGGTTAAAAAATTAGTGGAAACACGGAAGTCACAGAAAAAGCTTAAAGATTGGTAGTCCAAGAGAACTTATCCACAAATTGTCAAAACAGTTCTATAATCTATTTTCCATTTTTCATACCCCTTAGTAAGTTGAGATTCTATTAACTCACATGATGCCAGAGGAGTAACGTAACCAATATGTAATTCATTAGAATAAGCAAAAAGTTTAATCAGGGGTATTTGTGAAGGCAGGTTTGAGAGAAACCTAACCAGCTTCACAATAAATGGCTCCTGTGAAAGACTTAATGGTGCTGACAAAATAGTAAGAAAACCATTTTTGTTTCCATAAGCTATGTCTGTGAAATGTCGATCACCCACCTGCAAAGGACGCTAATGAGAAAAGGATCGAGAAACCTAACAAAAAAACAAAAGAAGAAAGAAGAACCATTTCTACCATAATAAGTCTCGAGGATTTGCAACTGAATTGCCTTTCAATTTCTTCAGCTGTTCCAGCTGGCTTTTTCAACCCTATATTTTAGTGTTGAAGAATATAATATCAGCATATTCGAACTGCATTAACTCAAGGCTGGGTTATGCGACAACAGAGAATTACCATTCAAAGGCTACCATAGTAAATAAGAGATTTCAGAATTCAAACTCCCCATCAAAGTTTATATTACACACAGGGGTGGAAGTAAAGTATTCACAATGGGTTCGCACGAACCTAGTAGTTTTCTTTTTTTTAAAATTTATAACAAGGGGAACCTGCAGCCACTACCCTTTGGGTGCGCACAGAGTAAACCCCCGCTCCTATGCAATAGCTCGCAAACCACATAGGAGAGGTAACCCGCACTAGGCAAGTCCGGCATGACGAGCTCAACCCAGAAGGCAAACTCCTTGCTTCCACTGGCAACGAACCTAGTAGTTTTTGCTTAGACCTTGTAATTGTATGAGGAAATCTATTAAATACATACAAATATTTACTTGCAAACCCAATAACTAATACAAGCTATGGGTGCAATGACAGTTCAAACTCAAAAAACTTCAAATCTTGGCTCCACCTCTGATTACACATTTGTTTGACCCCAATCAACTAACAACACTATCCTACACAATTTTCATATCTTTCGAGAACTCAAATTCATGTAATTTCTCATACTTTAAACTTCAATGTGAAGCGTTCTCTACTAAACGTCTAAACCAACTTTTAAATCAACACTTCAATACTAACTAAGAATGTAAGTAAACAACACAAATGTAAGTAAAATAACACGTAACGTCTTAAATATGTCCTAATCAAACACCGTCACATAAAAATGGATGCAAGTGCACCAAATAGCATAGGCATAGAGAGGAACAACTTACTATGCCTAATGACTTTAATTCCGATTGCACGCTCAAGAAACCGAGCTTCTCTACCATCAGGATCATATTGAGCTAGTCCTACAAATTCCCAAATCATCAAACACTCAGTTCTGCAGAAAAAAAAAAAGAAACGCCTTTAAATTACGCAAAAAACACGAAACCAATCAAAAGTTCCTAATGTGCTTACCTGCAGAGTTGCTAAAAACAGCAATGTTGTTTCCAAACAAAGATTTACACTGTTCCATAGATGAAGCAAGAGGAGACCACAAGTTCAAAGAGTAAGGAACAGTAATTGTATTGTCCTTGTCGAAAACTACACCTTCGAATCCCCTTTTCTTCAGCTCAGCCCAATCAATATACCTCATATCTTGCACAAACACATGTGGGATTGCCAAATGCTTGTCTTTACAGAAAATCCCAACAGCAAAAAAAATTCCCTCCAAGTTAATCCTCTGCCCCAATGCAGCTTTAACCCTTGCCCACCAACTATTCGATCGAATGCCCGAACGAGCAATCACTTCAACTCCCTGCTCTTTTGCATCATTTCTGTAATGGGGTTTCTCTTTTTCAACAGAAAAGTTCATTTCTTGCCAGTATACATGTTTCTGTCTATCAGATTTTCCTGAATTGTTATGCTTTTCTTGTTCTTGGTGACAACTGTTTGTATAACTGACAAGTGTTTTTTTGTTCTTGAAATGAAGGGAATGTTTGGAGGAAAAATTGTTAGGAATGTAATGGAAGTAAGTGTTCCATGGTGTAACTGGAGTGCACTCCATGATCAAGAATCCCCCAAAATTTGTTGTTGTTGTTGATGAAGGAAGTATACGTACAATGTGTATAGATAAGGTAACTTTTAATGGAATCTCCATCTTTGTGCGTCATTCTACATTTGTCCCCAGAAAGCAGTGGGTGACAAGAATATGGTTGTAGGCTTGTAGCCACTCAATTTGAGGGACAGGACTTTTAAGTTGGAGATTTGATAAGTTTTGAGAATTTGGGCTTTGAGTGCATATTGGTGGCAGAGGTTTATAATCATTGGGCCTATAAAGAAGTAGTGGAGGCTAGTGCACAAATAGCCACGTGGAAAATACCTCAATAACTATTTAGTTATCTTTTCTATTTAACAATTTTACCACCCCGAAAATGGCTCAGCCGGAGGTAGGGTCCAGTGACTAGAAGAGCATTGCTTGTCTAGGGAGGACATTGATACAACCGAGGTGAATAAGGTGTGTTGAGCTTTTTGCACCAGCACAACCCACATCGACCACACCCAACGCTTAGCATCTGGTGTGTCGACAATTTTAATTTTTTGAGGGCCTAGCATTGGGTGAGATGTGTCCTACTCTAATACCATGTAAAAATAGGTCTTGAGCCTAACTCACACCCCAAAAGCTAGCTCAAAAGAAGGAGACTACTCAAACCTTATAAAGAATTCGTCAATCTTATTAACCATCAATATGAGACTTTTGTCATTCTTCAACAAGCACCTAGAGCTTGCCGCATGAGCAGTACCTAGACCTTACCGTACACACGAAAAGCACCATTGTTTTCAATCAATAGCCAATAGACCAACATCAAATGCTGAAGCACGCTAGAGGTGCAGGTTGCTTACCAAAATCAAGGAGACAACGTTCTACAATCAATATTCCCCCCCACCCCACTGCAACCCAAAATTTAGGTGTGGTGTGTGGGGGTCGACACGATGCCTGATACCTAGGCAGATGCCCCATCGGCCTAATGTCTTCGGGCACAATTTGTCTTTAAAGACTTGATGGTTTATGGGATTAAAATGGGAGCCAGAAGGAGAAAGTGAAATACCAGTATTTATAACTTCTTTTCACTTATTCCATGAATCGGAATTGGGGTAATGCCCCTTTTTTTGACCCAAGGTTTGCTTTGCAAGCCGATCGGAGCAGGACACATTGTCAGGTGGGGAAGTTGGCTGGAGCAGCATATTTGTTAAAAGATGATAACACATGTGTCCTAAGATGAGCTCAACGAGAACAAAAATTCCACATGGAACAGAAGGTAATATCTCTTTTGATTTTGATTTCTAGTATGAATACGAACCATGAAAGCATGACCAAACAACCCTTTAGACTTTTGGAATTTTTCTAAAACGAGATTTATGTATTACTTGGTGAAACATCAATAAGTGTTGAATAATATTCCCAACAAATCACATCACGCATAGTAGAACCTTTTATATTGAACCTATATCAATTGTATTTGTTCATCATTTAACAAAATACAAGTTTTGCTAGTCCGTGAACCAATAATCCAAAATGAAATAAAATATTAGAGTAACATATAACAATTGATTAAACTAAAATAATAATACAAATTTATTTTACACCAATAAATATACATATAACTTACACCAAGTTGCATAAGAAGTTATGGTCAAAATATAGCTAGATAATAGACAAGAAATCTAGTAATGTGCCTAATGTCTTTGACTAGATCCATGTCTGGTTAACTTATTAGGTATTGGTTGTAAAATTAATGGACATATGAAATATCACATTATATGACTGAATTATAATTCTGTCAATTGCATCTTAAAGTTGTGTGCTTCTTTTAGATAAGATTCTCTTTGTCATTCAATATCAGATCTAGGAAAGAAAAGAAGAACTTCTAAAGGCAGGTTCTTGTCTCCCTAAGAATAAAAATAGTTAAATTTTATCATATTAAATTCAAATTTAAAATTTTTCTTAACTAATCGTGTCATCTAGATAAGTTTTAAACAATTCTATGTCCACTTTTTTTTTCCCGAGGTATCCCCCAACCCGACAGATCAAGGATTAATCCTTCGCGGATCTGAGCTCCATTTAAGGATTTGCTGCTGGCCAATTGGTTGCTGCATGCACAAGGGATGGAGGATCGAATCTCCGACACTTGCTTAAGCGACCTAATGAGCTAACCACTAGGCCAACCAAGCTTGGTTCTACGTCCCCTTTTACTTATCCATTTACTAATATCCAAATTAAAATATCAAAAAATAATTTATCACCTAGTCCTGATTTACCTTTTATTATAAACCATAGTCATTTCTAAATACATTTTCCCTAATATTAATTTAATATATTCAAAAAGTGACGTAAAAAATTATTTTTTATTTGTTGCTTCTTAAAGATGTGTCAAGCCAATACTGAACAATTAAAAAAATACTAATGGAGTATATGACATAGACCAGTAGTCAATTTGTCATTTCTTTGACAAATATCTTCCGAAAACAACCTCTCTATATGTATGAAGTAATGGTAAGATTTCACCCTCCCAAAACCCCACTTATGAGACTTCATTGGGTATGTTGTTGTTGTTGTATTATCCCCACTCTCAGAAAAATGTCTAACATATAAGTGTAATTTTAAAGGCAAAATTAATAAATTGGACCCTAAAATTAGTTTCAAATTTTAATTTTAACCTTTAACTTTCATAGTGCACAACTAAGCATTTTAACTATCGAACATTTCAACAAAAAAAATACTTTATCTTTTCAGCGTGTACAAGTGCCTACTTGTTCAAGTATTGAAGTTAAAGTATTTTTTGATGAAGTGTTAAAATGCTTACTTGTGCACTATGAAAGTTAAAAGCCAGTTAAATTTTGAAGCTAATTTGAAAATCCAATCTATGTATTACACCAATTTTAAACTATGTAAAAATTTAAAGGATAAATTTGAATTTTGCTTCTCAAAGTATTTGGACACGTACGTGGAGTCCATCCATTTCATGTTGTAATTTTGCTAATGACAAGCGTAAATACAAGACGATTTGCTAACGATATGAGTATGAATGAACCAAAATGTCAAAGTGGTTCAATTTAAAATACCAATTCCATAATAAAACCAAACTTGAATACCAATTACACAACAACAAAATAAGTAGCCAACAAAACACTGCACCCATCGGAGCCTATTCCGTCCCTTACCATCAAGTTCATGTGTCTGCCATGGCTTTGCGTTGTTTGCTGAACCGATGGACTTACATGACGAGGTACCTGATGTTACTGCACAACCATCAATGTTGATGTTTCTGTAATAAGCAGTGAAAGGTGCAAGTGACCAATCTGTTTTCACTCTGCCTCCTTGTGTTGCCCATTCATCTGCGTTCCACAAACTGCAGTATACTCTCATTGCTTGACTCTTTGGGAATGGAATTCCGATGCTTTCGTGGTTGTTGTATACTCTAATGGGACTATTATCTACTAAGAACCTGATTATATTCAAAAGAATCAAATGTTGTAAAGATATATACATTTGGTGTCACACATTTTAACATGTTGTAGCACGTTATCTGACTTATAGACTTTGTTTGTGTAACTTACACTATACGGTGAGGGTTCCAGACGATGGAGTAAGTGTGAAACGCAGCAGTTGGATCGAACCAAAGATGAAATTGTTGTTCTTTGTTTCCTTTTCCTTGTGTATATACATTGGTATGGACAGTGTAAGGCTGACCAGAGACATTGCCCAAGAACTCGAAATCGATCTCATCATGTCCTTCCCCTTGTGAAGACAACTAATAAAAGAAAAACAGAGAGAACAATACATCATAAGCATGATAACATGAGAGATCAAATTTTAATAAGAGACATTAAACTTACAAAGAAAGTCGTGACAGTGCCAGCAGAGTTTCCAGGGACAAATTTAAGTTGCATATCGAACCTTCCAAAGAGAAACTCATTTTTGGATTGAAAGCCAGAGCCAGAAAGTTTATCAAGAGAGAGGGCAAGTCCTCTACCGCCTTCTTGGATTTTACCGCGTCCTTCGCCCCAAGTAATGTCTACATCTCTGTAGAAATTACCAGCTGAGGCTAGTAATTGGATACACATTTGTATTGAAACAAGAAGAAGTAATGCTGATGAAAATTTAGTAGCCATGTTGTAAGATGAAAATTGTTAAAGAAAAAATTGATGTTATTGGTTTGGTTAAATGAGCCTTTTTATAGGTGCAATATTTAGTAGAGCATATTAGGAGGGATCCTTTTTTTTTTTTTTATGAGAGAATTATGGGCAAAGTGCTAGCTGTGAGCTGGAAACCTTAGTTTATTCCAATTCATTGGATACAAGAATTATTGTATGCGTGTGGGGTTCTCTTTTTTTGGATGGCACCCCTGATGAGAGGGCAGGCTAATGATAACGGGTCAAGTAAAATTGATAGACCGCTGAAGATGAGGTGCATATGATATTATGATAAATTTTAACGTAGAATTATTCAAAATTGATATGAAATACCGGAAGAAAAGTGATTCCTTTAGGCGGTTCAATAATCGTTTTAGTATATTTTTTAATAGTTAGTCTCAAGTGAAATTACATAACAATAGTATTTAGTTGTCTTCACAATAAGGCAACAACCCTGATTTTGCAAATTGAGGCCGCAAACTCTAATGTTTTTCTTTTGGTTCTTAATGATTTGAGTTGTTTGCTTAATGGAATAATTTGAGTTGTTTGCTTAATGGAATTATCAACAACCCAATTGTAAATTAATATATTATATTTATATCATTCGGAATATAAAGCAAGGGTTTAGTTCCATATTTTTATGGTGATTGTCTTAAACTCTCGGCTAGTCTACAAGATGTTTATGTTTCCTTCTATATGCAAGATGCAGTTTGTCAACTCATGTGAATGATTCAATAAATGGATAACTGAAATCAATATCTTAATAGTTCGATAATGATTTAACATATCTACAAATCGAAAATCGAACTGATAAATTTTAAACTTGATCCAAAATGAATAAACAATACTTATTACGAATTACATAGTTTAAGATTTCTTGAATTTGTTAGGATAATAAAGTTAAACTCAAGTATGACTAGACTAAGTTGGAGAAGTATTGTGAAAAAAACATAAGTTAAAAAGGGGGTCTAATGGTTGATAAAGTAAAGAAGATAATAAAGCTTTTTGTTCAATTTTGTTAAGAGACAAAAATACTAAGGAGATTTTTCTTTTTCATTCACTTAAGTTTTAATGAATAAAATTACTTAATATTTATATTTGTAGAAAATATTAAATATCAAATAAAATAGTTGAAGTGTGTCCAAACTAACCTGAATACTAACGTCAATAGAGAAAAAAATATATTTGTACCTAATATTTAAGTGACATAATTATATAAGTTTATTTTTATCTTACGCTTAAAATAGGGTTTTTCATTATTAGCCTCGCTCTTTTCTTTTCCTTTCCTTTTAGTCATATCTAGTTTATTCTGCTTATGGGTTTTTGAGACGAGGATTCTCAGAAAACAATTTTTCTACTTCTATGAGATAGTGATAAGGTCTGTGTACATTTTACGCTCCACAGAGCTCACTTATGAGATTCTACTCAGATGTTATTGTTGTTTTACGCTTAAAATAAGTTGAACTCACAATGCAAACCTTTTATGGAAGCATCTCAACCAACAATAAATAATGGTCATACCAAACATTTGGTACAAAATAATTCATGACGGTGCTTAATATGGCAGAGATCCAAACACACATGAAATAATGCATGGAGCATAAGTATAACAAATTTATAAATATGTAAAAATGTCAGACGTCGTGCCAAAAAAAATAATTTTAACCAGACATCACAATTTCATCCAAAACGAACATTTATCCATTTTATTAAAATAATAAACACAAATATTTGTTTGTTTCTCTTTTATCTCTTTCTTATCTTAAACGTTTTACATAGTTAACACTCGACTAATTGAATAAATAAGAGTAAATTTCCAAAATAAAGTTTTAAAAAAAAAAACTCAAATATTTTGGAACATTTTTAGTTTGTTAAAACAATATTGAATATTTAAAGTAAAATGGAACATGATTAATTAATTAAATTTTATGCATTTTCCGGTGGATAAAATTTACCTAGAATTTCTATTACTCGCTACCATATAAAAAGTCTTCAATTGCAATTCCAAATCTACTTAAACTACATTTCGATCAATGTTCGATATCTGCATTAAATTTCAAATAAATATAAATCCATTCTTTGTAAAATTCGTTTATAAAGACAATACTCCCAATAAAATTTCTTTTCATTTTCAAAATTTAAACTCGAGACTTTTACTGTCATGCATCGAAGTTTCATGTAGAAGGGGCCAGAAAAAATGTTGAGAGGAAAGCATGTAAAGAATATTGTAACTAAAGAAACTTGGAAAACTATTGAATCGGTATGAAATTGACATACTTTGTGCTACATTGAATTATGTTCGCGTTATGTATAATTTGTTTCAAGAAACTAGACGAGGTCTTTCGAAAACAGTTTCTCTATATTTTTGAAATAGTGATAAGGTCTACGTACATTTTCACTGGAATGTTGTTATTGTTTCAAGAAACTTAAACCAAACACGCTATAATTCAATTCATATATTTAAAAAGAAAAATAGCCAACACGTTTCAACATGAGATCTAGCCATCTAGGAGGATCAAATCAAATTGGAAATTCTAGCTTCACTTGAGACACACATTTGTGTTGAAAAGTATTTTCAAGGACTTAAAATAATTTTATAAATAAGTTATTATGTATTTGGATAAAAATCTTAAAAGTGTAATTGGTGTTTTTGATAAAAGTTTTAAAGAAAAATGTTAGTATGTAAATAATATGTAAATATATATTAAGTATAGATATGTTGGGCCTAGGGTTTCTTTCTAGGGCTTGGTAGGAATGTATGTAACCTATAAATATGGGTACTCTTCAATGGAATGGACAAGGGGTTTTTCATACTCTCAACTCTACGGCCGCCCCACGTGTCTCGCTAATCAAAAAATGTTAATAAGTTGTTTTTTGCTAGAATCCTCAAAATTTTGGTTAAAAATATAAATTTAGAAGTGTCACCGAAAAACAAAAATTTTTAAAAAGAACGACAGATATAGAGTGGAGATGAAGTTAAAAACTTTATTTTGGAAAAGATATTTTGAGGATTAGAGAAATATTTAGGGATAAAACAGTAAAATATTTTGTCTAAGACTCAAATAAAAAGTGCCTTATATAGGCAAAAAATGGCATAAGTTGTGGATGTTGTATTCGGTATCTATATTGAAGTCCAATTGAATTCATATTCATGCCAAAAAGATTCATTATTTTCTCTATCTCATATTAATTAAATTTATGAGGTAATGCACACATATTAAGAAAAACATTCAAAGACAAAATTTACATCATATTTTTCATTATTGCCCTTTGTGAATCATAAATATATAGTGAAAATATAAAACTTCAATAAATGAAAGGGCAAATATGAAAAAAGTTTCAAACATAACAAATATGTAGTGTAATTTATCTCCTAGAAAATATAAAACTTCAATAAATGAAAGGGCAAATATGAAAAAAGTTTCAAACATTTTTTTTTAACTTTGAACAATTCAATTATTTTAAACATTGAAAAAAGTTTCAAAAATTCAATTAATTTGAGACGGAGGGAGTACTAAATTTGTATTCATGTCAAAAAGTCCCACATTGAGAGCGTAATGAACTCATATTGTATTGATATGGATAATTGAAATTACACATACAAATATAAGAGTTCATTGTGATAATCACTCCAAACTGGTAACAAATCTTCCAAGGGAAGAAGAAGAAATAAAAAGGAAGAATGGAGGGATGTTCCATCTAATCAGCTAAGAAATAAAGACATAACTCATAAGCATAAACCCTAATTGAGTATTTTTCTCTTCTATGTATAGGCATCTTTGTGGGGTTCCCAAATGTAATTTAACATCTTCTCACATAGGTTCTCCATCTTAGTTATATTCATAACAGAGAGTAAAACGCTTCCTGACAAAGGCAATATTCAAAGGGGCTCAAACCCAAGACCTTCAATTAAAAATGAAGAAGTACTTATAATTCCAACTCAATCCTTGTTAATTTGATTAATTTTAGTTTATAACTCTTTAATGTTTACCAAATGCATAAATAAGCTAAAAAATGCTTATAAATTAGTTTGACCGCCTTATAAGTCTAGTCAAACACTCTCAACAATAAAAAGCTAAACTCATGTCGATCATGTTTTTGTTGACGGGATAAAAATAGCTACACTTAATTCTCAAATTAATTGATATCAGTGGACTAAGTAATACAAAGCTTTGCTAAGTAAGACGTATTTATTTTTTTGTTTATTTTTCAATGGAACATTCGTTATTCGTATTACTTTTTTTGTTCATCTTTACTTGTCGGTTATATTAAAAATAAATGTCTAACAATACGTGTCTACAGTATAAAATTAAGAAATAATTTTATACTTAGTTCCTAATTTTACCGTTATCATTAATTATAGTCATTTCCCTATTACATTTTTTCAAGATATTATATTTATTATATTCAAAGGATATTTGGTAAAAAATACCCCTATAATTTACTGTCTCTTAATCCTTGTATCAAGTCAATAGGGATAATTATTGTTAGGCAGATGGAGTAGAGTCCAATTACATTTGAATTCACAAGTAGTATTACTTACAAAGGTAGCATTTACAACGAGATTTTTTTCCACTTTCAAGTTCTCGAACTCCCAAACTCCAAAACTTCTTATTATAAATGGAGTATTTCAATCATCCTACCACAACTCATATTTGTAGACATATTTCTTATTGGTTGGACACAACAAATACTATATATGCCTTAAATTGAGATTGTCTAGCTATATAAATACTCATTAGCCATTTAAATAAGTTATATTTAAATGAAAAAGATTAAACTCGTAAAAAGCTCTAGAAAAGCAAGGAATGTAGTAGTTTAATTTATACAATTTTTAATTAGTTTGTTATTCTTTGAGGCTCAGGGATAAATAAAGATTCGGTTATAATTTCTAAGAGTTCTCTTTCTATATAAATATTGTTTGTCTATGATAATTGTTCACAGTTTATCAAAACAAATATTCAATAATTCAGGGCTCTCTTTAACATTAGAAGTTAATTGGACAAATCCTGAATTTTTTTTTTTTGAATTATTAGTCATTGTTAGTTGAAATAATAAAATTATGATGTATGGTTAATAATTTTTGCCACATGACTTCCAGTTAAGCTTCCACACTTCCTCTGTGCATCCATCTTGATAATTGAGAATTATAAACCTCCCAACAATTAGAATCCTAGAACTAGAATAATTGAAAAGACTGGCATAACCATTTTTAATTACAATAATTAAGCATTATTTAATGCTTCCATTATTTTCATGTTCCAAAATGTTTGGACAATTGGACCTTTGTCATATTAAGTTGAGATATATCATAAAGATATGTTAATTAACTTAATATGTTATTAAGATATGTTTTATTGGTATAACAAAAAAAGATATGTTATTTGGGGTAGCCACTTATTGGGTTGAATTAGGAAATGTGCAGTACCAAGTAAAGGTAAAATGAAGAGTCGTTTCTCTCTAAGAGGAAAAGTTTTGTCCTTACATTAGGAAATACTTCATATAGCTCTTAAAGAGTCAAGTAGATGGGACCCCCTCACGTCGTTGTTCACTCAACTTTGACAAATGGGATAAATATACATATCTTATATCGAATCGACAAATTATATACATATATTTTATAATTATACATACTTATTATATTATTTTTATGAATAATTTTAAATATCTTATTTATGTTTTATGAAAATTTGTTTATAAGAGTAGCACTCGAGGTGAGAGCATTTATTTTATTAGTCTCATGTATATGAATGTCTATGCCAATTTTTTACGAGACTAGGATTGCCATTATCTCTTCCTTGTTTAGGCTGAAGTGGTGAATTTAAAAGTTTTATCCACAATAAATTCAGTGATCGAAAGTTCTGTAATGCCAGTTGTTCTAACTATTTTTTCTTTTTGAATGAATTTTTTTTCTTTTGAATGAATCGTTTCTTTTATTTTTATATATGATCAATAATCGAATAAACAAACTAAATGAAATTGAAAACCGATTGAATTGATTTGATTTTAATTTTTATTTTGACCAAAAATCGACCCAAACTAACGCGTGAACATCCTTAATTATCAACATACACACTATGCAGTGCATCTTTATTCACTTTCTTTGTTCCTTAAACATATTTTTTTCTTCTTAGAAATACTATTTTCTGGAAACAAACAAGAGCAAAAGTATATCGAAGAAAAATTATTGATCTATATATTTGAAATATATCAAGCATTAGCAAAGCGTATGAACAACCACTATTATTTTTTTTATCAAATTATTGAATCAGATTTATTATTTCAATTATTAATTTTTCAACTAAATTTTATTTTTCTTGATATAATTATGAAGTACCATTTTCTTTATTGTTAATTGAAATTTAAATATACGAACTAAAAAATATGAATATGGTTATGTCACTTAGAAGATCTTACTTAAAATAAGTATGTTTCAAAAAAAATAAAATAAATGGATATAGATATGTTATCCATTAAAAAAGAATTTTTAGAAAAAACAAAGGCAAACTTGGTATACTAAAGCTCCCGCCATGCGCAGAATTCGGGAAAGAGTCCGATCACAATAGTTTATTCTACACAGTCTTACCTTACATTTCTGTCAGAGACTATTTCCAACCGTGACCTCCTGATCACGTGGCAACAACTTTACCAGTTATTCCAGGACTCCTCTTCAAAAGAATTATTAGAAGAAATCACTTATTAGACGATTATTCATAACTTTACATCTCAAAAAATAATTAAAAATATACATATATATATATATATATACATATATATATATTTCGTCCTCCTATAGCTTAATTTTATATTCCCTCTCTTTTAATTTTAGTCAATTGTGTTTGAATTCAAAATTAAATTGGCAGCTGTTCCATGCTCTATTCAGATCCATTTGTTTCCTATATCCAAGGAAAAAAATTTAATTAAACAAAAATGGGATAATAATAACTAAAACTTTACTGGTAAAAGAATACAATTAAAGCCCATAAAGTATATATATTTTATAAACCAAGTAATTCACAGAATCACATGCCCTTTTGTTTTTCATATTAGCTGTATCCTTATGGATATTTCAGAATAAACATTTTTGGATGTGGTAATCAAAGTTAGATCTTATTTTTATTAGGGGGAAAAAGGAGAGAAAATTTGAGAGATCTATCTTTAGACTTGGTTTCATTAACCATTTAACTTTATCATCAAACGATTCAGCCGAGGGGCTACTCTCTCTTAATTAGAAATTTCGAATTTAAGTTATAGGTATAAAAAAGTTTTGGTAGAGAGTACTTTCCCTCAAATGAAGTAGTCCAGTTTCAATACAAATACCAACATTAAATATTAGAATAAAAAAGAAAGAAGAAAAACTTCTTTATAGTTTAAAATATTACGTTTATCTTCTTTATTTTGATTCTAGCAATATATTTATTCTTAATATAAAAAAATGAGTTTGACTAATTTTCCCCTTACTAATATACATATATTTAAAATAATTTTATAAACATCTTTACTTAAAAATTCCTTTAACTAAAAGGCATAAATCTTTTATTTGTCTCCAAAGTCTTCTCCTCCATCCAAATTTAAGTGTCTTATTTTTTTAGAGTTTATATAAATTACATAGTGTAAAAAGTTAATTATCATTTTTCTACGTTTTTTCAATTTATAAGAATCTCTTAAAAAATATGGCAATGCGGATACATTAGTTAGTAATCCGGATGCAAAAATTAGAGTTTTAAGTATTAGGAAGTAACATTTAAAGCATAATACATTGAACATAGAAATAATTTTAATGTATTCTAATTACTGAATCAATGCATCTGAATTATTGAGTTAATATATTCGAATGAAAAGAACGAATTTTTGAAATTTTTAGGAATGGGTGGGAATAGTAAAAACTATGACAAATAAAGGAGGATAATTAGTTTTTTTTTTTATTTGTATGTGATGAGTTTAAAACCATTAGATTCAAAGAATATTTTAGTACATTATACACATTATTAATTTAAAACTACAGAATTCCTTTACTTAAATAATTTTACAAAATTCCCCTTACTTATATACATATATTTTAAAATAATTTTATAAACATCTTTACTTAAAAAATTCCTTTAAATAAAAAGGCATAAAACCTTTATTCGTCTCCAAAGTCTTCTCCTCCGTCAAAATTTAAAACCATTAGATTGAAAGAATATTTTGTTATATTATACAAATTACTAATTTAAGATTACAAGATCTAAAAGTTTAATTTTATTTTTGAAATTGTGTGCTTACTTAAATTGTAAAAAAAAGGGTAAATCTGGTACACTAAAGCTCTCACTATGTGCATGGTTCGAGGAAGGGTCGATCATAATGATCTATTATACACAATCTTATCTTGTATTTCTGCCAGAAATTATTTTCAACGCTTGAACTCGAGACCTCCTGGTCACATGACAACAACTTTACAACTTAATTAAATTATAAATACTCAAATTAGGACACTACTTTTCTCAGCAAACATTGCTTCTACATTTCTTATCAAAAGAACATCTATGAAACTATTTTTTTTTTTAAATAAAAAAACCTCACGCGCAAGCAATTATTGTAGTTGACAATAATTGAGAATAAAATAAAGTTTCCAGCTCATATTCTTTTGCCTCCAGTTGCCCCATATTCCTCTCATAACAATATATTCTTCCTACTATGCTCTACTAAATATTGCACCTATAAAAAGGCTCATTTAACCAAACCAATAACATCAATTTTTTCTTTAACAATTTTCATCTTACAACATGGCTACTAAATTTTCATCAGCATTACTTCTTCTTGTTTCAATACAAATGTGTATCCAATTACTAGCCTCAGCTGGTAATTTCTACAGAGATGTAGACATTACTTGGGGCGAAGGACGCGGTAAAATCCAAGAAGGCGGTAGAGGACTTGCCCTCTCTCTTGATAAACTTTCTGGCTCTGGCTTTCAATCCAAAAATGAGTTTCTCTTTGGAAGGTTCGATATGCAACTTAAATTTGTCCCTGGAAACTCTGCTGGCACTGTCACGACTTTCTTTGTAAGTTTAATGTCTCTTATTAAAATTTGATCTCTCATGTTATCATGCTTATGATGTATTGTTCTCTCTGTTTTTCTTTTATTAGTTGTCTTCACAAGGGGAAGGACATGATGAGATCGATTTCGAGTTCTTGGGCAATGTCTCTGGTCAGCCTTACACTGTCCATACCAATGTATATACACAAGGAAAAGGAAACAAAGAACAACAATTTCATCTTTGGTTCGATCCAACTGCTGCGTTTCACACTTACTCCATCGTCTGGAACCCTCACCGTATAGTGTAAGTTACACAAACAAAGTCTATAAGTCAGATAACGTGCTACAACATGTTAAAATGTGTGACACCAAATGTATATATCTTTACAACATTTGATTCTTTTGAATATAATCAGGTTCTTAGTAGATAATAGTCCCATTGATAAGGGACGGAATAGGCTCCGATGGGTGCAGAGCAGACTCATGGTTTACAATTACTGTGCTGATTCTAAGAGGTTTCCTCAAGGTTTTTCTCAAGAGTGCAAGCGTTCAAGGTTTTAACAAATGAGATCAAAGTGTGAAATTCGTTATTCTTTGTACCAATAAAAGTACTCTTGATGATTCATCTCTGTCTTCACTTTTTTTCTTTCATTATTCACTGGTTCATTGCATTTACAATAATGAAAAGAAATCATTTTTTCTTTTAAGGTGTGATTATGTATTTATCGAAAAAAAAAGGTGCATTGTAAAGGCTAGTCAATACACCTTCCGATAACAATCCAATAGTTGTTAACCCGTTGCCAGCCAATTGATATCTTATAGGTTGACTAGCAAATTAGTAAGTTTAAAAATTGATATCTGATGAGTCAAATTATTAAGTGAAATTATCCATCCAATTTGCCTATAAGCAACCCTATTTTTTAAGCACATTTTATATTACCCAAATGCTTTCAAAACAAAAAAAAAAGCTTAAAAATTAAAAAACCACTAAAAATAAATCAATTCAAACACCCACTAAAGTCCTTTTTTTTTTCTTTCTGTGAAATGGAAGTTTCAAGTTTGCATTAGTAATTAAAAGGAAAAATAATATAATTAGTCAGACGTATTATATGTATTTACACTATACAACTATAGTTTGAAAAAATTACAATTTATAGCTATAGTTAAGGTTTTATTGCAATTTTCTCTCTCCTTTGTTCTCTCTCGCCTCTCTCTTTAATTTCTTGCAGATATACAATTATAAATGTATATCAGTTGCATATATACAATTGTTTTGACAGATATACATAGTCAATTCGACAGATATACAATTCGTCTCTCTCTACTCTCGCTCGCCTCTCTCTACTCTCGCTCGCCTCTCTCCTTCCAATCTCGCTCGCTCTCTCTCCTTCCAATCTCGCTTACCAAATATACAAATATATATATATACACACACACATATATAATTGTTTGACAAATATACACATACAATTTAATAAATATACATATATAATTCGTCTCTCTTGATCTCCCGCACCTATCTCCTCCCCTCC
>DF360758.1:35495-48843 GCA_000787875.1 Solanum virginianum | reverse complement strand
CCTCTAATTCAATCTCCCGCACCTATCTCCTCCCCTCCAGGTCGTATAGCTAAAGTTGTATTTTATAACGATGTAACATAACTATTTGACCATATTAAGTTTCAAATTTAAACTATTTATGAAAATTCCCCGACAGTAGCATCCGGGCCAACACTTAATAATGTCTGATTGGGCCACATCTCGGCCCGAGGAAATTGAAATAGTAGAGTTTGATTTTCTAACATCACCCACTAAAGTCTTACTACAACCCTAGAGTTTGTCTTCAATATTACATTATTTGCTGAAGTTATAGTTAAGATTTTATGATAGGGAAATTGTAGTTTCGGCCATACAATTTAAGAGGCACATAACAGTAAATTGCAATTCCGGTAAGTTTTTCTTCGCCCATGCTTTCAAGTTTGGTTCGATATTTTGCTTAAATTGTTATATGATAATTGCTAGTCATAAACCCTAATGTGAACTCTGATGAAATTTTCGATTTGGGGGTTTGATGGACTTCAAGTGTTTGTTGTTAGTTGTACTTTAAGCAATTAGGGCACTTAGATTCCATGGTTTAACAGTAGGCAAGTAGATTTAGGTTTATTTTGGGGGTTAAAAGAACCATTCACTGCTGCAAACGAGTTTGTGTATCTCATTTTTGATAACTTAGGTAGCTCCTCTTTGATCGCAAGATATACATTAAATAAGTGTAAGATCAATGAGGTCGGCAAGGTGGAACTTGATCAGATCGATTTCCGTTGCTATAACTTATGTATATTCTATGTTAAGAGTTAATTGTATTCTATTCCTATACTTTCCCAAAGTAAAAAAATGTCTTAAATTTGTAGGATCCCTGATACATCATGAAAACCTGCGGATACATAGTTTAGGGATTGCGAATGATTCCTTACTTAATGGGAGGGATGTATCCGAGAGGGGATGGGGATGTATCTGAGAGGATAGGGATGTATCCAAGAGGGGCCGAAGGTGAGTGATGTATCCAAGAGGGGCCGAAGGTGAGGGATGTATAGAGAGGTAATAAAAAATTGTATTTGAAAGAGGGTAGTGATGTATCCGAGAAGGAATTTTTGTAATTTTTTTAAATATCTAGGGAAAAAAAATACCTAGGGATCACTGGGTATGTTGTTGTTGTTGTTTTAAATACCTAGGGAATTTTAGAGATTATGCTAAAATAATATGTGTATTTAGGTAGTTTCGTGAGTCCTTTAGAGAGTTGTTAGATCAGTTTTTAATGAACTGATAGTTGAGGTAGTTTAGTGAGTCGGATTGATAAGTTGTAATCTGGAACATAGTTCTTGGGAGTTTAGTTGTTGAAATCCTACTTGTTGTAAGTCGTAGTTTTCCTCCCTGGGGCAAAAAATTTTCCATGATAAATTCGTGTTTTGCTAACTTTGGCATTTATTGTTTTTGCGGAATTATTCAGAACCTGGTTCCGAATAAGGTGTAGTGAGTCTAAGTATTTTTCCTACTAACATAAAAAATCAATATTTATTCTTTTTCAACAAGTAAAATGTCAATTAATAATATGAAGCAACCATAGGGTAGGGTCCAAATTATACTAACATAAAGGCAATAAGATATGAATTCAACAAAATTGTCAAAAACGCAACATTCAATCACTTAATATCAATAAAAACACAATCACATATCTATCACTGAATTAAGTTTTATAAAAGTACCCTCTTAATTAAAAAAAAACAAATGTAAGAAAAACTCCTATGTGAGTAATAACAATAGAATGCGCGAGCACATCAATAATCTCCATTGACACTAGAAGACTCACCTACTTGCTCGTTCTCATCAATAAGCCTTCGGGAATTCGCCAATCTATTCTCCAATTTAGAGACTTTAGTTAGCAATTCATTGATTCGCCTCTCTGCCAACTCATCCTTTGCCATACAAAGCAAATCCTTCTGTCTTTTCCAGTGGTTGTCTAGTTCCTCAAGGTTCCTCCTTAGGCCCCTAATTTCTCTTTCCTTCTCCTCTAATTCAATTCTATGAGTTTCTTGTAACTTGTCAACTTTACTTAGCAGTTCATTAACTTGCCTTTCCGCATCGTCCTTCGCCATACAAAGCAAAACCTTCTGGATTTTCCACTGACTATCTAGTTCCTCAAGGTGTCGCCTTAGGCCCCTAATTTCTGTTTCCTTTGCTTCTAATTCAATTCTGCAAGTTGCTTCTGATTTGTCAACTATTCCTAGCAATTCATTAACTTGCCTGCTTGCTAACTCTTCCTTTGGCATACAAAGCAAATCCTTCTGGCTTTTCCACCGGTTGTCTACTTCCTCGAGGTGTTGTCTTAGGCCCCTAATTTCTATTTCCTTCGCGTCTAATTCAATTCTATGAGTCGTTTCTAACTTGCCAACTTTACTTAGCAATTCATTAACATGTCTCTCTGCCATACAAAGTAGATCCTTCTTGCTTTTCCACCTGCTGTCTAGTTCCTTAAGCATCCACTTTCTGCGCTCAATTTCTCTTTCCTTCGCTTCTAATTCAACTCTATGAGCTGCTTCTAACTTGTCATCTTTCCATAGCAATTCATTAACTCGCGTTTCCACCAACTCATCTTTCGCCACACAAAGCAAATCCTTTAGGCTTTTCCATCGGCTGCCTAGTTCCTTAAGCATCCATTTTCCATGCTCAATTTCCCTTTCCTTCGCTTCTAATTCAATTCTATGAGTTGTTTCTAACTTGTCAATTTTACTCCACAGCGAAAAGTTTTCGCACTGCAATGAGACTACTTGCTTGGTCAGATCAATCTGCTTGTTCAGATCAATCTCGATGTTCTCTTCCACATCAAACTTCTTGTTCTGGCCTGCCATATATTAACCTAAAAATGATATCAACTCAAATTTGTTAATTAATAAACTACAACTTAAAGTAGCAGTTGGAAATATGATAAATTATCAATTATTACAGTGCAAGTCGAAGAACCATGAGATCATATTGCTAATTCAAAATTGCTCTGTCTATCGTCTATTATGATTGAGGGGAAGAAAAGAAAGTACTTTGTATTTGAGGAGTGAATAGTTTAACCTAATGATGATTGGACAATACCAATCTTGTTATTTCAGACATTGAGTGAGTGGAATGCAATAGCAATCCTACTTAACTATGGTATCAATAAATGCCATAGCGTGGAAGATAATAGATTGATTGGCACATAGTTTGAGGCAGAAGTTGAATGAGTACGTATTTATTATGAACTACTCAACATGTGTATTACTCGAAACACGTTTCTACTAGAAGTTGGATGGATACATATCTATGATGAACTGCTCAAAACACGTTTCATATAAGGTCAAATAGATACACATAATATATCCTATATAAGTACCACTCTAAACACGTTTCTACTACCAACACACAATAATAATACTTTTTCTAGACATGGAGAAGCAAATAGTTGTAACACATCCTATGTACGATCGTAGACACATGTTTAGATAGAGACACATGGTTACATGTGATGCATCTAATGAACCGCTAATAAACATGTTTTATGATAACATGCAAACCACATGTTTTAAGGGAATCATTTTCAATGAAAGACATCCTTTCATAAAAAAGATTCCTTAAATGGAGATTAATAAGATAACTTTTGTATTAGTGGGAAAAGGGGAAGCAGCTAAAAAAAGACTTAAAAGAATAGATCGATACAGATTCATGTGAGATATATAGTGTATAACATTTAACTTTATCAAAAGAAAAAGAAAAGATATAGTGTATAATGTGTGAACATGGTTCACATTTATTATTTTGAATGACAGAAAAGATTTAATTAAAGCTTTGAGTAGGCGATGTAAAATCAAATACAAGATAATGAGATTCAACAGATAATTAAAAAAATTGGATGGAGATACAAAAGAGAAAAAGAACAATCGCACAACTGAGGTTAATTAGACTAACAAAAAACAAAGTTGCATTTCTCTAATTTGAACAAACAATTACAACAACAATACACCCAGTGGAATCCCACAAGTGGTGTATAGGGAGGGTAAAAAATGTACGCAGACCTTACCACTATCTCCTAGAGATAGAGAGGTTGTTTTCGGAAAACACTTGTCTCAAAATCGAGCCCCATGAGCAGAACATACTAGATATGAAAAATTTGAACAACCAATTACAAGATTAAATTCCAGAAGGAAGAGAATTGAACTCATATATGAATAATCTTACCCAAAGATATTCAAGAGAGATCCAATGTAGAGATAAAGGGGTAAACCTACAAAACTCGCCGATAGTGTACCTAAAAATATTGTCTAAGAAAATAACATTCATCATATTCTATTTATACTAGGGTTGTCAAAATGAGTTCAAATACAGGCGACCAACCTAACTTATCTAGAATTTCATGGGTTGGGCTTAAGATAATGTAAAACTTGATTAATCTCAACTCATTCAAGCCCTAACTCATTTTAAAAGGATCTTCAACTAGGCCCAGTTTAATCCTCAATTCAACCTATTTTTTAAAAGACTTTTTAATTGCATTGGTGTATGTTCATGTGTTGAATGTATGAGTTACTATCTATATCCATTTTTTTAATTTATAAATTAAAATTTTACTTTTCTGGGACCAAAATAACCGAAACAACTTAAACTATAATTTTTTTAGTAGAATACCTGTTGATTAAGTCATCTTAAGTATATTGTATAATGTTTGGTGACTTCTCTTCAATATCAAGAACTTATTTTTTATTTTGTTGAGTTGTAATTCAAATTGTAGTTACAAAAGGTAAATAGCAATATGATACTATTTTTGAGATTAAGCGGGTCAAATTGGGGCCATGACCAACCTGACGTTTAGCCAATTAAAGCCCAAACTGAATTTTGGACGGGTCATGGCCCAACCTGAATTCTAGTTCAGGTCATTTCAATCTCTTCATTTTCGCTCGACCTACCCATTTGACAGTCCTAATTTATACTTCGAAGGTTGACTATGATAGAAAAGATATAAATACTCTTGATTACCCAAAAACTATGTTATTTGTCACTCACCTTTTATGAAATGCCATCAGTGTACTAGATAGATGTTATGTTAATAGTTATTTCTCATTTTGCTTAAGGTGCATTTCCTTTTGAGATGAGGCGAAATCGTACATCATTCCATATAAAGGAACAACTTCAGTGACAAATTCAGTCTTACTCAACCCTATATGCTGCTGTAGAGTTTGTCTTCAATGTTGCAGTATTTGCCCAAGTAATAGTTGGGATTTTATGAAATCAAAAGTACTCAACTATTACCATTCCATGAAGTAAATCAGACTCTTTGACAAGTTTGCTTTTACTGCATTAGAGAAATAGACCCCATGTGAAAAATAGTGATCATGTGACCTACATAATGCGGTCGCAACATCTAGTTGCGAGGTCTCATCTGCGCTTTAAGGCTAAATACATTCGTCCTACTTTAAATTTTCTATTTTGTTGCCCGTGTCCTGTGTAATTCATAAAATATTAGCTTGCTTGGTTCTAATTGAATTGGATGTTTTTTTCCATTAATCAGATAAAGCATATTACAAGTTCAGATGACACTCACATGCTATTGACTTTGTTTATAAAGTCAATAGCATCTGCTCTGATTAGGAAGCACCTGAGAACAGTAAGTCGTTTTTTCTTCCAAATTATTCTGTTTCATTTGTAGTTCACGTTGGTTAAGGTGGAGATGTTACTCTTTTGATTTGATAATGTAAAAAGAGGTAATCTTGGATATTTTGGGGAGTTAAGCAGAACATATAGCCTAGATGCTAAATGGCAACCTTGGGGGTTAAAGAATAATTTGTTTTTGCAGATGAGTTTGTCTATCTTATCTTTGATAAATTTGTTTCATCTATGATAGCAAGATTATGTACAAAACTGTGGTGATTAATTAAGGGGCTTCACGATTAGGTTCTGAATAATTGCTTGTGCTGTATTACATAATTTTTTGCATGAAAATCGAAGCAGTGATGGAATATCCACTGAATAGGAAAGTGATGGTATGATTGCTGATGAAAATGACGAACAATCGTCTTAGAGTAACAATATTACTCCATGTTCTTGGTTATCTGATCTAGAAATGAAAGCTTGTTGGGAAGAAATTGTTCGTAGAATATGGTAAAATTTTATAAAAGCATAGTTTGTTACTGCTTCCTTCGGAAAAGAATAGTTTGAGTGGTAAGATTGGGAAAAAAGAACAATTTATTTTTAGTGTGATTAATGTATTGATCTTGTCCATATTGTTTTGTTTGTTTGTTGATTGTTATTAATTATGTCATAAGTTATTTTTTTAACAGAGCATGTTTATTATAAAATGATAATACAAACTTATGGATATTTTTAATAATATTTAGAACTTATGAGTTTAAATCATATTTTCGAAATAGTTAAATAAACCGACTGGGTATACATTATTTGTACTCACCCGTACTTTTGCATCTCCGTTTGAATGCAAATTTTAGACAGTGTTACTCTTGCAACAACTGATGATTCGTAGAGATCCTATACTGGGGATGGTGGTGAGACCCAATGATTTCGGTCTACTACTAGATTCTATCAGTACTTTGTAGTCTTCACTTTATTTCAAAGACGGTGTGATTTCTACTATTCTGGTCTTTGTATTAGATGCTCTTTATATTTGTGACACCAAATTTTGGGATTGTAATTCATTGTGTTTCATTCCTTGCATTTGTGATTTGACTTCTCTCTTAGGAGTCTCGTGTGGGCTAGCTTTTGGCTTACAATTCGTGTGGATAATTTGGGATGTGTGCCATCATGACCTTGGAATCTAGCTCATGACTCCTAACATTTATGGCCAACGTATGGTGAAACTTCACCCAAAAATGACTTGCCAAAAATATTTGAGAATTTATAGCCAAATGCTAACTAACAAAAAGGCAGTAAGATATGAACTCAACAAAACCTATTCAAACACGACATACAATGACTTGATTTCAGTAAAAACACAATTATTTATTTATTCAATGATTTAAGTTCAATAAAATGCTTTCTTAATTAAAATAAATAAATTTTAGCAAAACTCTTGTAGAAGTAATAATAACAGAATATGCAAGCACATCAATAATTGGTATTCATACCAAAAGACCCACCAACTTGTTCGTTCTCATCAATAAGCCTTTTGGAATTCTCTAATTCAAAGACTTTAGTTAGCAATTCATTGAGTTGCCTCTCTTCCAACTCGTCCTTCGCTTACAAAGTAAATTCTTTTGGCTTTTCTACCATCTTACTAGTTCCTCAAGATGCTACTTTAGGCTTTGAACTTTTTGTTCCTTCTCTTCTAATTCAATGTTGTAAGTCTCTTCTGACTTGTCAATTTTCCTTAGCAATTCATTAACTTTCTTCTCCACCAACTTATCATTTATCATATAAGGCGAATCCTCAGGACTTTTTTACTGGTTGTCTAGGTCCTCGAGGTGCCTCTTTAGGAGCCTGATTTCCCTTTTCTTCAATGCTAATTCAATTTTATGAGTCGCTTCTAACTTGTCAATTTTTCTTGGCAATTCATTAACTTGCCTCTCTGCCAACTCGTCATTCGTCATACTTAGCAAATCATCATAGCTTTTCTGTAGGCTATTTAGGTTCTCAAGATGTTGCTTTAGGCCCCTAATATCCCTTTTCTTCGCTTCTAATTCAATTCTACAAGTCACCTCCAACATGTCAACTTTCCTTAGCAGTTCATTAACTTGCCTCTCCGTCGACTAATCATTCACCATATGAAGAAAATTTTCACGACTTTTCTATCGACTGTCTAGTTCCTTAAGAATCTACTTTTCGTGGTAAATTTCTCTTTCTTTCACTTCTAATTCAATTTTGTGAGTCGTTTCTAACTTGCCAACTTTTTTAGAAATTCATTAACTTGCCTCTCTACCAACTTGTTCTCCAATATGCGAAGCAAATCCATACGACTTTTCCATCAGCTGTCCAGTTCCTTAAGCATTGGTCTTTTGTGCCAATTTCCTTTTCCTTTGCTTCTAATTCAACTCTGGGTTGTTTCTAATTTGTTAACTTTTGTTAGAAATTCATTAGCTTGCCTCCTCGCTAACTCATCCATCATCATACAAAGAAAATCTTTATGACTTTTCCATCGGCTGTCTAGTTTCCTTAGGCACACACTTTTCATCTTCAATTTCCCTTTCCTTTGCTTCTAATTCAACTCTAAGAGTTGCTTTTAACTTATCAACTTTCTTAGACATTCATTAACTTGCTTTCTTGTCGACTCATCCATCAACACACGAAGCAAATCCACACGACTTTTTCATCGAATGTTTAATTCCTCCATGTACTGCTTTAGTCTACTAATTTCTCTTTTCGTTGCTTCTAATTCAATTTTATGAGTTGCTTATAACTTGTTAACTTTCCTTAGCAAGTCATTAACTCGACTCTATGCCAACTCGTTCTTCTCCAAACAAAGCAAATCATTATGACTTTTCCACCGGCTATCTAGTTCCTTCAACGTCTGCTTTCCGTGCTCAATTTCCCCTCCCTTTGCTTCTAATTCAACTCTATAAGTTGCTTCTAACTTGTCAATTTTTTACTTGTTAATTTTTGTTAGAAATTCATTAACTTGCCTCCTAGAGTTGAATGAATTTCTAACAAAAGTTAACATGTTAGAAGGTTGACAAGTTAGAAGCAACTCATAAAGTTGAATTAGAAGCAAAGGGAAGGGAAATTGAGCACGGAAAGCTGATGCTGAAGGAACTAGATAGCCGGTGGAAAAGCCATAATGATTTGCTTTGTATGAAAAAGAACGTGTTGGCAGAGAGTCGAGTTAATGAATTACTAAGGAAAGTTGACAACTTAGAAGCAATTCATAAAATTGAATTAGAAGTAAAGGAAAGAGAAATTAGTGGACTAAAGCAACACAGGGAGGAATTAGACATTCGATGGAAACGCCTTGAGGAATTGCTTTGTGTGGTGATGGGTGAATCCACAAGGAAGCAAGTTGATGAATGTCTAAAGAAAGTTGATAAGTTAGAAGAAACTCATAGAGTTGAATTAGAAGTAGATGAATGGAAAATTGAACATGAAAAGCAGATGCTTAAGGAACTAGACAGGCATTGGAAAAGTCTTGAAGATTTGCTTCGTAGCAGTTCATTAACTTGCCTCTCTGCTTACTAATCATTCACCATATGAAGCAAATCCTCACGACTTTTCCATCGACTATCTTGTTCCTTGAGAATCTAATTTTCGTGCTCAATTTCTCTTTCTTTCGCTTCTAATTCAATTTTGTGAGTCGCTTCTAACTTGTTAACTTTTTTAGAAATTCATTAACTTGTCTCTGCACCAACTTGTCCTCCAATATGCGACGCAAATCCTTGCGGCTTCTCCATTCGATGTCCAGTTCCTTAAGCATCAGTTTTTCTTGTCAATTTCCCTTTCCATTACATCTAATTCAACTTTAGGAGTTGTTTCTAACTTGTTAACTTTTGTTAAAAATTCATTAACTTGCCTACTCGCCAACTCATCCATCATCATACAAAGAAAATCGTCATGACTTTTCCATCGGCTGTCTAGTTCCTTAGACACCCGCTTTTCATGTTCAATTTCCCTTTCATTCGCTTCTAATTCAACTTTATGAGTTGCTTATAACTTATCAACTTTCTTAGACTTGCTTCTAACTTGTTAACTTTCCTTAGCAAGTCATTAACTCGACTCTATGCTAACTTGTTCTTGTAAATACAAAGCAAATCATTATGACTTTTCCACCGACTATCTAGTTCCTTAAGCGTTTGCTTTCTATGCTCAATTTCCCTTTCCTTTGTTTCTAATTCAACTTGATGAGTTGCTTCTAATTTGTCAATTTTCTAACTTGTTAACTTTTGTTAGAAATTCATTAACTTGCCTCCGAGAGTTGAATGAATTTCTAACAAAAGTTAACAAGTTAGAAGCAACTCATAAAGTTGAATTAGAAGCAAAAAAATAGGAAATTGAGCACCGAAAGCTAATACTTAAGGAACTACATAGCCGGTGAAAAAGCTGTAATGATTTGCTTTTTATGGAAAGTAGTTGGCAAAGAGTCGAGTTAATGAATTGCTAAGGAAAGATGACAAGTTAGAAGCAGACTTTTTATGGAAAATAGTTGGCAAAGAGTCGAGTTAATGAATTGCTAAGGAAAGATGACAAGTTAGAAGCAACAAATAAAATTAAATTAGAAGTAAAGGAAAGAGAAATTATCGAACTAAAGCGACACAAAGATGAATTAGACATTTGATGGAGAAGCCGTGAGAATTTTCTTCGTGTGCTGATGGGTGAGTCGACAAGGAAGCAAGTTAATGAATGTTTAAAAAAAGTTGATAAGTTAGAAGAAACACATAGAGTTGAATTAGAAGTAGAGGAAAGGGAAATTGGACATGAAAAGCGGATGCTTAAGGAACTAGACAGACAATGGAAAAGCCGTGAGGATTTGCTTCGTAGCAGTTCATTAACTTGCCTCTCCGCTGACTAATCATTCACCATATGAAGGAAATCCTCACGACTTTTCCATCGACTGTCTAGTTCATTGAGAATCTACTTTTCGTGCTCAATTTCTCTTTCTTTCGCTTCTAATTCAATTTTAACTCGATGAGTTGCTTCTAATTTGTCATTTTCGTGCTCAATTTCTCTTTCTTTCGCTTCTAATTCAATTTTGTGAGTCGCTTCTAACTTTTTTAGAAATTAATTAACTTGCCTCGCCACCAACTTGTTCTCCAATATGCGATGCAAATCCTTACAGCTTTTTCATCGGCTGTCTAGTTCCTTAAGCATCTGTTTTTCGTGCCAATTTCCCTTTCCTTTGCTTCTAATTCAACTCTATGAGTTGTTTCTAACTTATTAACTTTTGTTAGAAATTCATTAACTTGCCTTCTCGCCAACTCATCCATCATCATACAAAGAAAATCGTCATGACTTTTCCATCGGCTGTCTAGTTCCTTAGGCACCCGCTTTTCATGTTCAATTTCCCTTTCCTTTCCTTCTAATTCAATTCTATGAATTACTTCTAACTTATCAACTTTCTTAGACATTCATTAACTTTCTTCTTTGTCGACTCATCCATCAACACACGAAGCAAATCCTCATGGCTTTTTCATCGAATGTCTAATTCATCCATGTGTCGCTTTAGTCCACTAATTTCTCTTTTCGTTGCTTCTAATTCAATTTTATGAGTTGCTTTTAACTTGTTAACTTTCCTTAGCAAGTCATTAACTCGACTCTATGCCCATTCTTTTCCATTATAACTTTTCCACCGTCTATCTAGTTCTTGAAGTGTTTGCTTTCTGTGCTCAATTTCCCTTTCCTTTGCTTCTAATTGAAATCGATGAGTTGCTTCTAATTTGTCTATTTTCTAACTTGTTAACTTTTGTTAGAAATTCATTAACTTGCCTCATAGAGTTGAATGAATTTCTAACAAAAGTTAACAAGTTAGAAAATCAACTCATTAAGTTGAATTAGAAGTAAAGAAAAAAAGTCAACAAGTTAGAAAGTTGACATGTTAAAAAAGCAACTCATTAAGTTGAATTAGAAGTAAAGAAAAAAAGTCAACAAGTTAGAAAGTTGACATGTTAAAAAAGCAACTCATTAAGTTGAATTAGAAGCAAAGGAAAAGGAAATTCAGCATGAAAAGTTGACGCTTAAGGAACTATACAGCCGGTGGAAACGCCATAATGTTTGCTTTGTATGGAGAAGAACGAGTTGGCAGAGAGTCGAGTTAATAAATTGCTAAGGAAAGTTGAGTGTGGTGATGGGTGAGTCGACAAGGAAGCAAGTTAATGAATGTCTAAAGAAAGTTGATAAGTTAGAAGAAACTCATAGAGTTGAATTAGAAGTATAGGATAGGGAAATTGAACATGAAAAGCATATGCTTAAGGAACTAAACATGCGATGGAAAAGTCGTGAGGATTTTTCATTCGCTTCTAATTCAACTTTATGAGTTGCTTATAACTTATCAACTTTCTTAGATATTCATTAATTTGCTTCCTTCTCTACTCATCCATCAACACATGAAGCAAATTCTCATGGCTTTTCCATCGAATGTCTAATTCCTTCATGTGTCGCTTTTGTCCTACTAATTTCTCTTTTCCGTTGCTTCTAATTCAATTTTATAAGTTGCTTCTAACTTGTTAACTTTCCTTAGCAAGTCATTTACTCGACTCTATGCTAACTTGTTTTTGTCCATACAAAGCAAATCATTATGACTTTCCCACCAGCTATCTAGTTCCTTAAGCGTTTGCTTTCTGTGCTCAATTTCCCTTTCCTTTGTTTCTAATTTAACTCGATGAGTTGCTTCTAATTTGTCAATTTTCTAACTTGTTAAATTTTGTTAGAAATTCAGTAACTTGACTCCTAGAGTTGAATGAATTTCTAACAAAAGTTAACAAGTTAGAAGGTTGACAAGTTAGAAGCAACTCATGAAGTTGAATTAGAAGCAAAGAAAAAGGAAATTGAGCATCGAAAGCTAATACTTAATGAACTACACAGCCGGTGAAAAAGCTGTAATGATTTGCTTTTTATGGAAAATAGTTGGCAGAGAGTCGAGTTAATGAATTGTTAAGGAAAGATGACAAGTTAGAAGCAACAAATAAAATTAAATTAGAAGTAAAGGAAAGAGAAATTATCGGACTAAAGCGACACAGGGATGAATTAGACATTTGATGGAGAAGTCGTGAGAATTTTTTTCGTGTGCTGATGGTTGGTATTAAAGCGACACAGGGATGAATTTTACATTTTATGGAGAAGTTGTGAGAATTTTTTTTGTGTGCTGATGGGTGAGTCGACAAGGAAGCAAGTTAATGAATGTTTAAAAAAAGTTGATAAGTTAGAAGAAACTCATAGAGTTGAATTAGAAGTAGAGGAAAAGGGAAATTGGACTTGAAAAGCGGATGCTTAAGGAACTAGACAGGCGATGGAAAATTTCGTGAGGATTTGCTTCGTAGCAGTTCATTAACTTGCCTCTCCGCTGACTAATCATTCACCATATGATGCAAATCCTCACGGCTTTTCCATCGACTGTCTAGTTCCTTGAGAATCTACTTTTTGTGCTCAATTTCTCTTTCTTTCGCTTCTAATTCAATTTTGTGAGTCGCTTCTAACTTGTTAACTTTTTTAGAAATTAATTAACTTGCCTCTCCACCAACTTGTCCTCCTATATGCGATGCAAATCCTTACGGCTTTTCCATCGGCTGTCCAGTTCCTTAAGCATCAGTTTTTCGTGCCAATTTCCCTTTCCTTTGCTTCTAATTCAACTCTATGAGTTGTTTTTAACTTGTTAACTTTTGTTAGAAATTCATTAACTTGCCTTCTCGCCAACTCATCCATCATCGTACAAAGAAAATCGTCATGACTTTTCCATCGGCTGTCTAGTTACTAATTTCTCTTT